>OZ010611.1:53809832-53869832 GCA_963932145.1 Acanthosepion lycidas
AAGTTTTCATAGATTGGCAGTTTTTTTACGGTTTATCAACATTTGAAATCTATTTAAAGCCAGAAATTATTTTTAAATTGTAAGAATTTTTTGCAGATAATAATGATTTACAAATACAAGTTCTACTAATTAACCAATAGATGGGAGGAGAAGAGGTGTATTCATACCTTTCACAATGACATTTGCGTGAATATAACAAACTCGACTGGAATTCGACCACGGCTCTCCTTATTTCCAATTCAGAGCCGTTATCCATTACATCCAAGTGGTCACCCATCTAGTTACTGAACAGACTCAACGTTGCTTAAATTCGGTGATCGTACAAAACTGTTTGATAATGAGCCTTTCTAAAATTTGTATTGATTTAATTTCGAGTGAAAATAAAGAAAAAAAATTGTCCAACATTTGGATATTTTCATTAAACTGTTCCTTAATCTAAGCTTTCGACTTACATGTGAACATCTTCAGAGTGGTTATACGGGCAATTACACAAAGATGATATCCTGTTATTTTGAAATAGGAAATCGCTATGCGACGATAACGATCGCGGAAAAACAGACGCGGGTCGTATATTAATGATGCGGTTCTATGACGTCATACCAGGTGAGAGACCGAAATATTAACAACAGAGCCATAATCCTAGATAAAGCTTAGATGAAGGAACAGCTTAATAAAAAAAATATCCAAATTTGGGGCAATTTTTGTGTTAATTTTCACTCGAATTTAAAGCAAACATACGAATTTTAGAACGGCTCATGATCAAACATAATAAACTTCATCTTCTTTAAATAATGATCTACTGCACCAATATATATATATATATATATATATATATATATATATATATATATATATATATATATATATATATATATATATATATATATATATATATATATATAAAAAAAAAAAAAAGACATTTTTATACATTCTTTTTATAGATACACACATTTAAGTAAATGCTCTGTTTATAATAAACAGTATTAAACTACATTTACCGGCCTGAATGTCCGAGAAATTTTCATAGAAAATATTCGTCCTGCGACAGGAATCGAAACAGTATCCTGTACTGAACCATCCATAGCCTGACGTGCCTTAACCGATTGAGCCACAGAGGGGCGTTCAGTCAGCAAGGTCGATTTTACTGTTTTTAAACTACAATTTTCCTTGATTTTCTAATATACCTTCATATCTGTTCGATGCGTATTCAAATGTAAACAAATGACGTCACACATTATGAAATGGACAAAGTCCGACAATTATCTTTAAGACATTTTTATGTTTATACATTCTTTTTATAGATAAATAATTTATCGGACATTCAGCCGGTAAATGTTGTTTAATAATGTTTGTTATAAACAGAGCATTTACTTAAATATTTGTATCTATAAAAAGAATGTATAAACATAAAAATGTCTTATAATAATTGTCAGACTTTGTCCATTTCATAATATATATATATATATATATATATATATATATATATATATATACTAGAAGCATGGCCTGGTGTTGCCCGTGCTTGATTCAAAAATCGTACGACTCATACAGCAATCGCTATCACTTGACTTAAAATATTTTTGCACTTCCTTGCCTTTAAAAAAGTGCCTTTTACCGTACTGATGTTGCTACATGCCTTACTTCTTGCCTATCTCACACTGCAATTTTTTCTAAGCTCTATACTAAACATTAAATCTGTTACGAAAAAACAACTAAACAAAATGAACACAAAACGATCAGCTTATAAAAAGGACTCGTAACTGGAAAAACCGAATGAAAAAAGAATGTTACCAACAAATACTTTTTCACACCCAACCCAGTTCTGCGGAATCAGAATCAACGTTGAGTTTAAGCAAGCGAATGAGCCAATTGGAGTAAAGTGCCATGCAGATTTAAATTTTTCCCACTTGTGACGAATGCAGCTATTGATATTTTTGGCATACTAGCATGCTAGATAACATTCGTGTCAGTCAGCTGTTGGCTCTCACGCTGGCCAATAGAATCTTCCTGCCTAATCGTGGCAGCTAGCTATTGGCTCTCACTCTGGCCGGTACAAAATGGCCGCAAACTACATGAAAACTGTCGTAGAAGCATGAAAAAATCGATTATTTCCACTATCGATGGTAGTTGAGAAATGCAATGTCGGTCTTGGCCTTCGTACTAACTTGGAGCATGTGCATGTAAATTTTGGTGCAAATCCGTCGAAAATTGCGGCTGTGCATTCGTTACACACACACACACACACACACACACACACACACACACACACATCCTGCCTTATATATATATATATATATATATATATATATATATAATTATTTATTTAAAAATATGTTTCCAACACGCTACATAAGAGTTCTCATGTTTCAAAATAAGAGCTGAAAACTTCAATATAATTATTTGAATTAAATTGAATTAAAGTAACCTCTGTTCCATCTTCAAGCGAAATTTTTTTTGGGGAATAACTTATTTCTGAAATTTACGTGTTTTAATAGAAGATTCATTATTGAAATCAAAATTACCATGGTAACGGCCAGCGCGATTGTTCATATAAAGAGGGGGCGCAAGGTGGAATCATATTTTTAAATAAATAATTATATTTATGCTCTACTTTTGTATCGAGCACTATTTTTTAAAAATAATAACAAAAATACTAAAGAACTTTGGATTATTTACCTAACCAGTTCTTTCCTATTTTCTATATATTTTCACACACATTTATATATATATATATATATATATATATATATGTGTGTGTGTGTTTGTGTGTGTGTGTGTGTGTGTTATTTTCAAATGCAATTTTCATCTTCACGTCTAGGCGATAGGGTGGAGACTAAATATTTTTCGAAAGGTCCATGCTGCCACATTCTCTTTGTTATGGGTGTTCAGATTCTTGATAAAATACAAAGAAGAATCTGCAATGTTATCAGTCTGGACCTGGCATCTCAACCTCAGTCATGTTTCTCGCCGTTGTAACATAAGTACCCTGTGTCTTTCTTATAAATAATTTCAAGGTAAATTTCCTGGTGAGTTTTTTTTTTCTATTTGGTCCCCTAGACCTTATCAATTTAAGCGCGGTACTAGATTGGCGGTAATGTCTCATCATTTTACAATTGAAATGGCTAGATCCGAAAGTAAGTTCTATGGTACGTTTCGTCTCTCGCACTTGTGGGAATTTTTCCCACCTTCTTGCTTTCCACTCAACTTTGATATCCAAAATTTATCTTTTGTCAACTCAATTCCTGTGCTTTTATTCCTTTTTTGTTGTTCTCTCCCCTTAAAATAAAATTGTGTTTCCCATTTTTTTTTTCGCGTTCAGTAGCCAACTTTCGTCGTGGTGGCTTTATTGCCTTTCCTGGAGTGAAATGACTTAAAAATAATATCGTCTATTTTCCCGTCTGAAGTATGGTTTTCTGTATTTTCATTTCCTTTTATTCGACGGTCGAATGTCACAAGCTATTAATCAGGCATCGACATTCGGGCATAAAATTTGCTGGACATTAGGAGCGATAAAAACACTGGGGGCAAGTAATTGGGGTGGAGAAAGAGAAAAAGGCGGAAGTTTTTTTTTTTGTTTTTTTTAAATAAAGTCATGGGTGACAGAGGGCATGTCATGAGAAACGTTCGTGCATACAACCCGTAAATATAGATGTAAAATCAAAGAATGAAAGAAAGAAAGAAAGAAAGAAAGAAAGAAAGAAAGAAAGAATGAAAAAAAAACAATAAAAAGAAAGAAAGAAAAATGGAAGAAAGAAAGAGAAATGACAAAGAGAAATAAAAGAAAGAAAGAAAGAAAGAGAAAGAAAGAAAGAAAGAAAGAAAGAAAAACAATAAGAGAAAAAGAAAGAAAGACACATGAAGAAAGAAAAAGCAAGGAAAAGAAAGAAAGGAAAATGGAAGAAAGAAAGAGAAATTAAAGAAAGAAAGAAAATGGCAAGGAAAAGAAAGAAAGAAAAAACAAAGAAAGAATAATGAAAGAAAGAAAAAACAAAGAAAGGATAATGAAAGAAAGAAAGAGAAATGAAAGAAAGAAAGGGAAAAGCAAAGAAAAGAAAGAACAAACAATGGAAGAAAGAAAGAGAAATGGCAGAGAAATTAATGAAAGAAAGAAAGAAAAAAAGAAAGACAGTAAGAGAAAAAAGAAAGAAATAAAAAAGAAAGAAAGAGACACGAAGAAAGAAAAAGCAAGAAAAAGAAAGAAAGAAAAATGGAAGAAAGAAAGAGAAATGACAAAGAGAAATGAAAAAAAAGAAAGAAAGAAAGAAAGAAAGAAAGAAAGAAAAAGCAACAAAAACAAAGAAGGAAAGGAGAAAGAAAGAATAATGAAAGAAAAAAGAGAAATGAAAGAATTATGAAAGAAAAGGAAATGAAAAAAGAGAAAGAAAAGAAAGAAAAAAGGAAAGAAAAGAAAGAAAGAAAGAAAGAAAGAGAGAAAGAGAGAAAGAAAGAAAGAGAGAAAGAAAGAAAGAAAGAAAGAAAGAAAGAAAGAAAGAAAGAAGGAAAGAAAGAATGGAAGGAAGAAATGGTCGAGTAAACAAAAAGAAATAAAAGGAATGTGAGGTGGGTTCATTTAATGATATGGCTACCGTTTCCAGGGGGTTATTTAGTGTCGATGTCAAGTCTTGTTAGACGTAGACCCCAGTACAATTTGCAGCATTCAAACATGTAGATACAGGTTCGATTCGATTAGAATCAAAAAGCTAGACAAAATTCCTGTTCAAAGAAAATTCACACAAATGGATATCGCTGCAGTTTACACTAGAGTCATAAAATAATATCTACATTCAATCTTAGACTTGGATCTAGAAATAGACTCAGATGAAGGTTTACACTCAACTCATAAAGGGATTTAATGACCCGCTTTACACTGAAATCAAAAAAGTACACATAGGGTTAATTAGCTAAAACTTTATCGGGAAAAAATTACTATTATCCCCCAAATTTTGCAAAAACATATTTTCTCGCTTTAAGTAACTTGAAAAAGGTTTGATAAGCTGTAAAAAACAAAATTATTTGGAAATTTAGAGCAAGATCAGATAGGAGTGATAGAAGAAAGGATGAGGAGGAGGGTAGTGGATAGATCAAGGCAACTGGAGATGTCGATTGACATTACACTTGAATAGCTGGAGATTATAGCTCTCAGGGAAACAGGAAAAGGGAAAGGAGTTCCACAGGCGAGAGGTGCGAGACATGAAGCTATTAGAGTAGAAGAGACGGCTAAATTTAGGAGTTTCGACAGTGAAGGAGTGAGAGCGGGATGCCAGCCTCGTAGGACGCTTGAACTCATGACGTCTGGGAACCAGCGAATGCAGCTCCTCGGAGCAATTTCCATGAAAGTATTTGTAGAACAGACAGAGGGAGGCGACGGCGCGTCTGTGAGAAAGTGACTGTAGACGAGATGCCAGGGCATGTCCAAGTACATTGCAGATCCGCCTCTGGAGCCTATCAAGAAGCCCGAGGCAAACAGAAGGGGCACCAGGCCATATATGGCAGCAATACTCCATGCAAGGGCGAATTGTTGATTTGTAGATCTGGAGGATCGATTCCGGGGAGAAAAAATTCCTGGCGCGGCACAGGGAGCCAACTTAACCATCTGTCTACATATCATGAATATTTTTAGTATCCAATGCAACAGTCCTTATCATAACTCCATGAAAGAGTGCACCCGTGTATATTATGACTATGCTGTGTTAAACTGTGTAAGTTTGCCCAGGGGTGTTCATAGACCCCTGGCATATAATGGACTAAACCAAAATGTAACCAATGGATAAAAATATAATCTAAATTCAGGGTGGCTATTCATTTTGTTTTGTTTTGATTTGTTTCAGTTTGTTTTATGGCATATCAACCCCAATGGGTTATTTAATGCCGTCAAGATTTTTATTGCTGATAATATTTTTTTTCAAAATTGTATTGCTAGTAATTTTTTTTTCAAAAATGTGTAGCTGGTAACATGTTTTGTTTTTTTAAAAATGTTTTGCTGGTAATATATTTTTACAATAATGTATTCTGGTAATAATTTTTTTTAAAAAATGTATTGCTATAATTTTTTTTTTCAAAAATATATTGCTAATAATATATTTTTTTTAGAAAAATATATTGCTGGTAATATATTTTTTCAAAAATGTATTCTGGTAATAAATGTTTTTCAAAAATGTATTGTTGACAATAACTTTTTTTCAAAAATATATTGCTGGTAATATTCTTTTTTTTAACAAATGTATTGCTGATAATATTTTTTTTTTTAAAATGTGTAGCTGGTAACATGTTTTGTTTTTTTAAAAATGTATTGCTGGTAATATATTTTTACAAAAATGTATTGCTGGTAATATATTTTTTCGAAAATGTATTGGTGGTAATAATTTTTTTCAAAAATGTACTGATGGTAAAAATTTTTTTTTCAAAATTGTATTGCTAGTAATAATTTTTTTCTAAAATGTATTGCCTGTAATATTTTCTTTTTCAAAAGTGTATTGCTGGTATTTTTTTCAAATATGTATGGCTGGTTATATATATATATATATATATATATATATATATATATATATTTTAATTTATTGGTGGTAATATTTTCTTTTTCAAAGTTTATTGCTTGTATTTTTTTTTTTTTCAAAAATGTATTGCTGGTAAAAATTTTCAAAAAAAATATAGCTGGTATTAAAACTTATTTTTATGCTTTCCTAGTGTTTTAACCCCTTTTGTGTGTATGAGGGGGTGTTAACTATTTGCCCATTGCTGTGAACCTGACAAGTGTTACAAACCCCGGTCAGTGTAGCTCTGGTAACACCATCAAACAAGAGGTTGTTCCGCACAAAGGCCTTGATTCACCTTGGATGTAGTTTATCGTGTTACCCAGGATTCGAATGTAGTTTATCTTCATACCCAGGACGGTATTAATTTTTTTTTTTTTTTTTTATTTCGTTGGTCTAAACCATTATTTTTTTCTGGTTGCCTTTGTTATTCCGGCAAACAAGAAAAGATTTTACGATAAAGAAGTTTTTATACTAAAGAGCATTCTGGATTTCTGGGATGAGGACTGTTTTCTTAATCTTTGTTGTTATCACGTTTCGGCCATTGTACGTTCCGGCCTTCTTCAGGATTTTTTTTTTTTTTCAAAAATGTATTGCTGGTAATATTTTCTTTTTCAAAAGTGTATTGCTGTTAATTTTTTTTCAGGTATTGTAATTATTTACATTATTTTTATATATAATATATTCATATATATATATATATATATATATATATATATATATATATATATATATATATATATATATATATATAAAGAAATATAGTCTTAAGGTGTGCTATATTTATGGAATAAAGTGCTCAATATCAGAGATAGAGCGTGTGTAAATATAAAAGTGAACATAGAAGTCAACACGTAGAGGCGGCAGTCTGTTTCATGCCAGATGCAATCGTCAGGCCACATATGTTGTTATTTTTCTCGGCTATTTATATATATATATATATATATATATATATATATATATATATATATATATATATATATATATATATATATATATATATATAAAACTATATAATTTTATAGGCATAATATTGAACGAGCAGCTGACCTTTCTCGGTGAGATGAACGAGAATAGAGACACAACGTCGCCTTGTATGTCCACTCGGTGAGATTTCGACATTTTGGCTTTTGTCCGTTGTACACTCCTGCTTTCTTCAGGATCTGTCTATATTTCTCAGATGAAGTATTGTAATTATTTACATCATTTACATTGTTCAGACTGTTGTTTTTTTTATTATATATATATATATATATATATATATATATATATATATATATATATATATTATAATTCATGAATTCTTCATACAAAAAACAAATATAGAGGTTAATGATTTAAATGGCGAGAATACATCGTCGCAAACACATAAATAAGATACACCAACCCCGAACCTGTATATAAATGATATGATCCCTGTTTATAAATTCCAGTTGCATAAGGTCTTTTTAATTTTTTTACAAGCTTTCGTCTGTTCCTACAGACATCATCAGTTATGGAAGTAGATTTTGTTCTTGTTTTTACTTCTCAGTAATAAGAGGACAACGAAAATACAGATGTAATCCGAATAAATGCTATGAGAAATGTGTTATTGTTTTGGAACGTGCGGTCGCAACGCTGAGTTTGAATTTATATTTTAAGGTTGTGCGTTTTTGTACAAATATAGCAATGAGAGAATTCTTTTGTACTGGTAGATTTTCCGTCAATATGGCATGAACTATATTGTTCAATAATTACAGTAATGTCACACTTATTATCCGAAAGTTGTACGTTGGATCAGTTATTTAAATTTCAATTAAAAGGTGCACTTATAACTTATAATTCATGAATCATTCATACAAAAAACAAATATAGAGGTTAATGATTTAAATTTAAATTCTCGCCATTTAAATCATTAACCTCTATATTTGGTTTTTGTATGAATGATTCATGAATTATAATTTATAATTGCACCTTTTAATTGAAATTATATATATATATATATATATATATATATATATATATATATATATATATATATATATACAGCTTCATGTTCTCCACTGGGAATTGTCCGATAGAACAATAGCCTAGTGGATCGGATCGTGAATTTTGTTGACATCGTAATCACTTGGGTTCAGTGGAAAAAATCTGGGCACTAACTGGGCAGTCCTACATATAAGTGATCAAATAACTTTCGATCTAAGATTAATTGTGGTTAATAGTAAAAGCGGATATAACCAAGCCTAAACCAAAAACTTAGATTGGTCTATTTATACCCCGATGTATGATGTAGGCTAACTCAAATACTACCCGCTGGTTTTTCTGAATTAGGTTAAAATATATATTTTGAGTGGAGGTTAATCTGGGCTGCTATAGAATTTGCGGGAAGTGGTTCCTGTTAAATTTATCCGCGATCTCGGTTTCTATTTCCAGTTATCCGCGGTTCACTCAGACTTTTAAAAAAAATATTTATTTAATAATTGTCTTAAACTGCAAAAGAAGTATATTTTGTTAACTCAAATATATTAAAAAAAAAAGCCATAGATTTTTGCATTAAGTTGAAACTTCAAACTTAACGAATTGAAATAGAAAAAATCGTATACTGACGTTACAAAGTCCCTTTCTCAGCTTTTCACCGACTGGACATGCAAGGCCACGTTGTCTCTATGCTCTTTCATCTTATCGGGAAAGGTCAGCTGCTCAATCACCAGGAACATGCTACAGTGATAAATGGAAGAATTTACTTTAAACCTACATTTTTGTCTATATTTCTGAGATAAGGTATTGCAATAATTTATACTATCTATATTATTTAGACTACTATTCTCATCTTCGTTGACATATTCACTACCTTTCGACTGTTGTATACGACGGCTTTCTTCAGGATCTATCCATATTTTTGAAACGAGGTATTGTAATTATTTACATTATTTACATTATTCAGACTATTGTCCTCAACTTCGTTGCCATATTCACTACGTTTCGACTGTTGTACACTGCGGCTTTCTTCAGGATTTGTCTATATTTCTGAAACAAGGTATAGCAATTATTTACACTATTTACATTATTCGGAGTGTTTTCCTCATCTTCGTTGCCATATTCACGACGTTTCGTCCGTTTTACGCTGCGCCTTTATTCAGGATCGGTCTATATTTTTGAAATGAGGTATTGTAATTATTTACACTATATACATTGTTCGGTCTGTTGTCTCCATCTTCATTGCAATATTCACTACGTTTCGACTGTTGTACTCTGCTGCCTTCTTCAATATCTATCTATATTTCTGAGATTAGGTATTGCAATTATTTACATTGTTCAGACTATTGTCCTCATCTTCGTTGTCATATTCACTACGTTTCGGCCATTTTACGGTGACCTTTTACTGTGATTTTGTCAACACCAGCATGAGGATGTTCAAGATCCACGCCATGAGTGTCCCTGCGTATGCATCAGAATGCTGGGAGACATAGTAGAATAGAGCATCATGAATTGTACGCTTGAGTTAACGGATAATCGTATAGGTCTTCTGGACGATATTCAGTCACCTTCCCACGAGGGCGTAATTTGGCACAAGGCCTTTTTAACATGGGATCTCCGAGCCCGCGGGCTCGGCCGAAAATATGCCCATTACACCCTTACAAATGGGTTCAGGGTTGGTTTACCTCCCCGAAAGAGACTCCGCCCTTCAGCGTAGCCTCGTTCGGGTTCCTACCCGACAGAAGGCAGAGAGTTCAACCGATCAGCCGATCAGCCGGTCGCCTGACTTCGGACTTTAAACGTTTCTTTTGTATTCAGAAACGAATCGTCTATAATATTTTTCGAAATATTTGTCCATATTTCAAAAGCAAACGGCTCAGAATCTATTCATTTGGAGGTTGTTTAGAATGTGGGAAGCAACAAAAATTTCTATTGAATTCCGAACCGAACTCTTTACGCGGTTTTATTGCCTGTATCCATCCTTGTTTTCTTTGTTTAACGGTACATCAAATCCTAATGGGTCATTTAAAGCAGAAATTTAATTTTCTTGGGAGCTTTGAAGTAATAAAAATATGAAATATGTTATTCTGCTTTCACAACTGAATACATGGTAGATAATACGCAACTTTTTTGCATATACATGTTTGTGTGGGAGGCACCCTGAAGCGGTGTAATGGTTAACAAGCTCGTCTCTCTAAAACAATTACGAATGAGTAGTCAGTTCGATCCTCACTGGGTGCCCAATGCTTTCGGCCTTGTGCCACATCTAACTTACGCTTGGAGAATCACTAGATAGATAGACAGATGAGCACTTAAGGCGGTGTAATGGTTAGAAAGCTTGTCTCGCTAGAACAATTACGACTGAATAGCGAGTTCGATCCTCACTGGGGGCCCCATCTTTCAGCCTTGTGACACATCTAAGTTAAGCTTGGAAAATCACTAGAGAGATAGATGGGCACCCGGAAGCGGTGTAATGGTTAGCAAGCTCGTCTCTCTAAATCAATTACGAAGGAGTAGTGAGTTCGATCCTCACTGGGTGCCCCGTTATTTCGGCCTTGTACAATGGTCGAAACGTACGCTTCAGACTATGTCTATGTCTCTCTATATATCTACGTCTCTGAGATGAGGTATTATGATTACTTGTATTATTTACATTATTCGGACTGTTATCCTCATCTTCATTGCCATATTCACAAAGATTCGACACAGCCAACTTTGACCAAATAAAATCGTATAAACCTGGTCATTATTCATCTACAAACACACGTATAAACATCAGCTATATTTTTCCCGACAGACTCAAAAGCATCAACGAAGCCAATGTTTACTTATAAACTCATGTATAAACCTGACTAATATTTACTGGCATTATTAACATTATTCGGGCTGCTATCTGCATCTTCACTGCCATATTCGCAACATTTCGACCGTTGCACGCTCCGGATCTCTTCAGGTGATTGAAATTCCGAATTGAAACCTTTATTTATTTCACCGGCTTAGATTGTTCTGCCAGATGTCTCAGTATCAGTTATGGAGAGTTGGGTTAAAAATGGTTTTTAACCCAACTCTCCATGTTTTTGTTTCCCTCTGTTTTAGCCAGCTATTAAACTCATTCTTCGGGCCGATGTCCTCATCTTTATTGCCATATTCATAACGTTTCGACGGTTGTACGCGCCGGCCTTCTTCAGGTGATTGGAATTCCGAACCGAACCGTTTATTTATTCCACCGGGTTACATTGTTCTAGTTCAACGAGCCATGCCTCTTCCAGACTCCTCGGTGTCAGTTATCTCCCTTTTAACTCTACAAGTTCTTGTTTACCTCAGATGTAGCCAGGTATTGAACTCACAACTCTTTGGGTCAATTCACTGGATTCAACCAACGCTTTCACCGATTGGGCCAAGTGTGCAAATCCTTCACATGCATTCTAGGATTTCTTCTTAATAAATTGGACAATCCCCCATAGATTTTATTCTTTCTTATCGTTAAGCGATTTTCTAATCGTAGCTTAGATGTGGCACAAGGCCGAAAGTAATGGACACCCAGTGAGGGGCGAATTCACTATTCAGTCGTGAACAGATCTAGCGAAGCAAGCTTGCTAAACATTACACCACGTCGAGGTACCCAAAAAGTAATTTTCCATGCGTAGATTAGACATGGCACAAGATTTTAAATTGTTATTATATTCCCCTCCTCCCATAGACATGAAGTGTGCATATGGGATTTTCATAGAGACATAGCGGTATTATGGCAAATGTAGTAGGAATAGTTAGTAAGAATGCGTTGTTTTAGTGTAAGTAATATTGCGGTATGTTTCGGTAGGTGTTTGTGGCTAGCTAAGTTTAAATTTAAGAAAGAAGACCGTCCTTTCCCCATTACCTATTTTGACTTTGTGTCACGTTTCCATACATAGCAGAATAAAAATCGCGTTTCACGATGTATTGTACATATGGGATCTAGTTAGGGCTTAAATAGAGACCAGGAGGTATTATGGTGGATGTAGTAAGAATTTGTTGTTTTGGTGTTATGAATATTGTTTGTATGTTTGGGTCAATGTTTGTGGCTAGCTAAATTTAGTATTAAGGCAGAAGACCGTCCTTTTCCCAAATCACCATTTTTGGCCTTGTGCCATATTTCCTAATACGGAAATAAATATCGCTCTTCACTATGGTATATACACATAGGGGTTCGTTCTTTAAATTGTTGTTTTATCCCCCCATAGGTTCTAGTTAGGACTTTCATAGAGACAATGAGGTATTATGGTGGATGTAGTAAGAAAGGTAAGTAAGAATGGGTTGTTTTGGTGTTAGGAATATTGGTTGTATGTTTGGGTCAGTGTTGGTGGGCTAGCTAAGTTTAAATTACTGACAGAAGAAAACCGTCCTTTTCCCAATTCCCTATTTGGTCTTTGTGAAACACACCTATTCTATAGTTAATAGACTCTCCCACCTAATATAAATAAGAGTAGTAAGAGAAACGAAGGTCAGTCGATGTTCGACGACCGGCTGAACGGTTGAACTATCTGCCTTCGGGCGGGAAGGAACCCGAACGAGGCTATGCCGAAGGGCAGAGTCTAGTTCGGGGGGGTAAACCGATCCTGAATCCGTTTATACGGGTTCAAAGGGTATATTTTTCGCCGATCCCATGGGCTCGGAGATCCCACTTTAAACCGGCCTTATGTCACATGATACCCTCGTCGTGGGGTGACTAAATACTAGTCGATGTCGGACGACCGGCTGAACGGTTGAACTCTCTCTCTTCAGGCGAGGAGGAACCCGAACGAGGCTACGCCGAAGGGCAGAGTTTTGTTCGGGGAGGTAAACCGATCCTGAACCCGTTTATACGGGTTCAAAGGGTATATTTTTGGCCGAGCCCACGGGCTAAGAGATCCCACGTTAAACCGGCCTTGTGCCACATGATACCCTCGTGGGGTGACTAAATACTAGTCGATGTCGGATGACAGTTAGTCGAATATGAAAGTAGTCAGCGACCACAACAAGATTACTCTGCGTTATACCTATTATATCAAGTTTTTAACGTTTTGTATGTCAAACCTATTTTAGGACCGATTTAGTAAAAATACAAGCCTCCATTGCGAAATCACTCCATAACAGTCTTGTACCACATTTTCTAATTTTATGAATAAATAATGCTCTTCGTACCAAGTTTTGTTCATATTTGTAAATACAAACTGGGGTTTCGATTTTAAATTATTGTTGTATCACCCCCACCCCTCCCCAGACAAGTCCGTCCAGGGTATGACGATAAACTAAATCGCGTCCTGGGTAAGACGATCAACTACGTCCAGCAAGAAGGCCTCTGATCAGGAGGCTTTGAGGAGCGTGGAACCACCTCTTAATTGCTGGTGTTCCCTGACCCAGGGTGGTAGCACCTGTTAGGATCCCTGGTATGGGAAAATAATTAACCCCGAAACTGTCGCAAAAACACTATGATTGTGTTAAAATAGGTTTTAATACCAGAAATCCTTCGTAAAAAATTATTACCAGCAATAAATTTTTGTAGAAAAAAAAACTATTACCAGTAATATACTTTTGAAAGAAAAATATTACCAGAAATAGATTTTTGACAAAAGCAACATATTACCAGCGAAATAAATGTTATGGTCATTAAATAACCCATTGATGTCAGATATGCCGTAAACAAACCAAACCAAACCAAATCCACAGGCAAGATTTGTACATATGGGGACAATTTAGGAATGGAAGTAGTAAGAATGGTAAGTAAGAATACGTTGTTTGGTGTTAGGAATCCTCTAGTGTGTTTGAGTCAGTGATTGTGCTAGTTCAGTTATAAGACAGAAGAAGACTAACTTTTTCTCCATTCCCCATTTTGGCCTTGTGTCACATTTTGTGTTTTTATACAATTAAATATCGCTCTCCATTATATTATCTAGACCAGTGGTTTTCAACCAGGGTTCTGCGGAACCCTAGCGTTCCGCCAGTAAAGCCCAGGGGTTCCGCAAGAAGTTACACAGGTACTATGATTGATAGTAATTTTTAATTCTCCTGTGCAGATATGTGTGTTTAGGTACCTCCACTAAATCAATAACAAAACAGCATAGTATGAATAAAAAAAAGGTCCCAAACTTAATAAAGCAAATACAATATTTTTACAGTTTGTCTTTAATTTTTTGTAAATAAATCTGAAGATGTGTATTTTTTTTTTTTTTTTTTAATAATTGAAAGCTTTTTTTAGCATAAGACAATTAATTAATTGCAGGGGTTCCTCAAGCCACTGGAATGTTTCCTTGTGGTTCCGCTCCAGAAAAACCGTTGAAAACCACTGATCTAGACGTTTCGAATTTAAGCGCAACACTAGAGTGACGTTGAGGTCTCATTAATTGACAGTTGATCTGGCTAGACGAAACGGTAACTTCAATGCTAACAGTTTCTTTTCTCGAACTTCTAGCTTGTGGAACACCTTCCCGGCTCCAGGTTTTCCAACTTTAATCTGCAAAAAAATTAAATGAAATGCCAATCGCTATCTACTGTCCTTCTGATTACTCTTTCCTCTTCCCGCTCATTATTAACCCTAGAACACTAACCATCAATTAAAATTAGACCACTACTAACCATGGGTATATCATACCCGATTTTGAAAATATCAAAAAAATATTAAATATAAATCTTTATTTGAAATGTTTTACATGCAGGCACTTCAAACTTTGTACTTTGAGTTAACATTAATAGGAACTGAAGAACATATTATTTAGGTAAGAAAATCAGGTACTGAAAATTTGCTCTGGGTACTATATATTCAATGGTTAATGTTCTAGGGTTAAACGCCATGTCCCTTCAGAAAGTAAGCGGTGCTAATACCCCAAAGATTCATTTCCATTATTATCTGCGAATTGTCGTGATTTCTTGAGAAAGATAGAGGAATGGATTTCAGTTGCCTTCACCACAGATTTTTGAATTCAGAAATCGCAAACTAGCTGCCACTCAAGACTAGAAAGTCTTGCCTACTAATTAAAACACATAGCTAAGAAGAGTGAGAAAATATGGATTCGTGTCTTTCAGATAAAGAATACCAAGAAAAAGAGGAATAGAAAATACAGAAGTAAAAACACAAGAAAAAAAACATCTCGATAAAGACAAAAAAAGAAAAGAAAAAGTGGGAAAGAAATAAAAAAAAACGTAAAAACAATTTTTTTTTTAAATTGACGAAATATGAATGAAAATAAGTAAACAAAAATATCTAAATGCAACCCCACCCAAAAAAAAACCCCTCATCATTGAGCAATAGTTAGCAAGCTATTTTAACCCTAGAACACTAACCATCAATTAAAGTTACACAACTACTTACCAGGGGTATATCGTACCCGATTTTGAAAAAAAAAATTAAATAAAAACCTTTATTTGAAATATTTTACATGCAGGCACTTCAATCTTTGTCCTTTGAATTAACATTAATAGAAACTGAAAAACTTATTCAGGTAAGAAAATCAGGTACTGAAAATTGTAATTAAAAATAGGAAAATTTGCGCTGGGTACTATATGGTTAATGTTCTAGTGTTAATGTTTCTCTTCCCACTTCTTCTACATAATGTAACCCCTTGTATTTTCGTGGCTTTACTAACTTGCACACGGGGTGATACCGATTATTTATATATATATATATAAATATATATATATATAGTTGGATTGATGTGAGTTGTCTGATGATCACAAATAGCGTGAAACCCAGGGACACAAACTCACTATTTTTAACTATTTCTGAGATGAGGTTTTATAACTATTTACCCAATTCAAACTTTTATCTTTATTGCCATATTCACAACGTTTCGACCGATTTAGGCTCCGGCATTCTTCATGTAATACACTGGAAATTCTCAATGAACCCTTTATTTAGTCTATGGGTGTAGATTGATCTAATTCCTCCTGCTATTTCTTTTTTTGGATATACCAGTATCAGTTATCTTCCTTTAACTCAACTTTTCAAGTTTTTCTTCCCTCTGCTATGGCTAGGTATTGAACTCACAGCTCTTTGGGTCAAATCAATTTTCAACTGATGCTTTTGTCAACTGGGACATGTGAGTGAATTTTGGGGACTTACAGCCTTGGGCGAATTAATTGAAACAAAACGAATAATGCCATTATTATTTACTTTTACTGTATTTTTCCAATGAAGCATGACCTCGTGTACATGTTATTACTTCCTATGTCCATTCCACGAAGTTGTTCCTTGCAGATTGACCACAGAATCTCGATTGGATTTAAATCAGTAGAGTTTCCGAGCCAGTCGATAGTACTTTGATTCACTCACTGGTAAGGTGTGCCATTGTGTTCATTCAGCGTTACAAGTTTTGTACGTTTCTTTGGAGTAAAGTCTATCGCAGACAATGACAGTAGGACAACTAATAGACAGTCGAGACTATAGTGTCTGGGTGTGATGAAAATCTGATGCAATCACGGATGACACAATATATTGAAGGCCAATCAAATTTCATCATACACCCTAAAAACAGATTCATATTTCTGTACATCACGGCAAATGGTATAATCTGAGGAAAAATAAAAACCGATCACATCTTAATATATGTATAAACCTTATGTCTCAGCAACAGTTTTTTTTACCAGTGTTCATATTACATTTTTTGTTATGATTATTCTCTCTAGTTCTCTGTAATACTGGTTCCCATATTGCATTCATGTCGATGCTTGGCCGGCTTAGGAGATTTTTGTGGCCTAGAATATGCGTTGATTTCTTATGTTTTCCGTCTATTATTTCAACTTCCTCCCACTGAAGGTGGTGGTCACAATTTTCCATCCATATATGAAGGCCATGCTTGAAGATTCAGTTCTTTGTTGACATATTTATCTAAACGTTTCGGTCATTGTACGCTCCAGCCTTCTTCAGGTGGTTGGAATGTCAAACTAAACCCTTTATTTCGCTCACTGGGGTAGACTGCAACTGCCGAAACGTTGTAATAAATATGGCGACAAAGATGAGGACAATAGTCCGAATAATGTAAATAGTGTACATAATACCTCATCTCAGAAATATAGACAGATACTGAAAGGCCGAAACGTTGTAATAAATATGGCGGCAAAGATGAGGACAATAGTCCGAATAATGTAAATAGTATATATTGTTAAATAAAACAAACAATGAATGTCTGTTATGTTTGATCAGGAGCCGTTCTAAACTCCGTATTTTGGCTTTAATTTCGATAAAAATAAAGATAAAAAATTGTCTAAAATTTGGATATATTATTATTAAACTGTTCCTTGATTTAAGCTTTCAGTACATATGGGACATCGTCAGAGTTGTTATGCGGACATTTAAACAAAGATATTCACGATCAAAGATGACATTCTCTTATGCTGACATAGTATGTTGCTATGAGGGATCATCCTTTAAACTTAGAGATAAAGAGATCAATTAGAAAGGATCAAACCTAATCCCAAAGACGATAGGCACATGAGAGAGGAGTTTCAGCTATGACAGTCCAAAGAGCAGTGAAAAAAAAACTTGAAAATGACAGAAGGTTAGAAGATTACAGAGGACGAAGATCATCTTGAATAAGTTGGGAAATGTTCCTGGAATGTTACATATATATTTGAACTTAATTTCAATCCTTCATGAGTTTCCGATCCTTAGCTAGGATTAATTAATGATGAACATGTCATTTTCGTTTCTGATCGATTTCATCACGATTCTTCTATTAAGCTTAAACACACACACATAGATAGATAGATAGATAGATAGATAGATAGATAGATAGATAGATAGATAGATAGATATGAGGAAAATGAAATAGACAGATAGATAGATAGATAGATAGATAGATATGAACTGAATAAAGCAGATAGATAGATAGACAGATAGATAGATAGATAGATAGATAGATATGAGGAAAATGAGATAGATAGATAGATAGATATGAGCTGAATGAGATAGATAGATAGATAGATAGATAGATAGATAGATATGAGCTGAATGAGATAGATAGATAGATAGATAGATAGATAGATAGATAGATAGATAGATATGAGGAAAATGAGATAGATAGATAGATATGAGGAAAATGAAATAGATAAATAGATATGAGGTGAATGAGATAGATAGATAGATAGATAGATAGATAGATAGATAGATATGAACAGACTGAGAAAGATATAAGTAAACCAAATAATGATTCAGAGAGAACAAAACACAGAGAGAGTGAGATCGAATTTCATGACACTTTATTTTTCTTTTAACTCAACGTGAATTTCGTCATCGCTCGCTCTTCTCTCTCCCCTCCCGTTTGCCGCCTAATCTTCTCGCTCGGTTGGGGTCTCCGTTTTAATCTACCAATGGCGTGTGTCACGTGATCATATCTGTTAGTATTTTCGGCCGGCTGCGCAACTTATCTCGAAGAAAAGCAAGCACAGCAGAATATTAAACTATTTATTCCGTCTTTATTCACGACACCGGTGTAAATCTTAAACCAACCCCCACTGCCCTCAGAGCCCGGACCGGGGAAACTGACACTCATTTGACACAAGTGCACCGAAAGAAAAAATATACGTCTATATTAACAACGTACTTCTTTCTTTTTAAACCTCATATATATATATACATATATATATATATATATATACGTATGTATATATATAGATACATATGCATATATATATATATATATACATACATACATAAATATATATACATATATATATAGAGAGAGATAGATATAAAATAAATATATACATAAAATACATACATATTTATATATATACATATATATATATATATATATATATATACATATATATATATATATATATATATATATATATATATATATATATATATATATATATACCACATTTTATCAGTCTCTACTCAGTACCTGAAGATTGCGTTCTTCATGAAAATCCAACTCGTTCTACTGGTGAGGAATAATATGTATATCTATAAATATATGCTGCATATGCACTACACACAGACACACACATTTATATATATATATATATATATATATATATATATATATATATATACGTATGTATATATAGATACATATGCATATATATATATATGTATACATACATACATAAATATACATACATAAAGAGAGATAGATATAAAATAAATATATACATAAAATACATACATATTTATATATATACATATATATAT
The DNA here is from genome assembly GCA_963932145.1 of Acanthosepion lycidas. Classification (NCBI taxonomy): domain Eukaryota; kingdom Metazoa; phylum Mollusca; class Cephalopoda; order Sepiida; family Sepiidae; genus Acanthosepion; species Acanthosepion lycidas. The sequence goes on from OZ010611.1 coordinate 53,829,471, forward strand.
ATATATATATATATACATATATATATATATATATATATATATATATACCACATTTTGTCAGTCTCTACTCAGTACCTGAAGATTGCGTTCTTCATGAAAATCCAACTCGTTCTACTGGTGAGGAATAATATGTATATCTATAAATATATGCTGCATATGCACTACACACAGACACACATATATATATATATATATATATATATATATATATATATATATTGTGTATTTAGGCAGCAATCCCTCTTTTATACATGTTTCGTTAAAGTCAACTGACAAGTTACTGCGATTATGGTATTTATTTCCTTTTTCTTGTGATCGAACAAGTGTTTTCTTTTCTGGACACAACGTGTGTAAAAACTTCTCAAAAGTTCTGCATGTCCGAGTACTTTCGGCTATACCTTTAACCATTATCAAGGATGATTTTAGTTTTACTTTTTAACTATACATATTCATATTTTCTTCTAGTATGTTTCGGATAGAGTCAGGTAGATCTGTGTGTTTGTTTTTATGAGTTCTAATGGGGCTGTGGTCGGATAGGTGTAACGTAAGTCGTCTGAATAGGCATGTAGTTGTGTGACCGGCGTAATTATTTATAAGTTTGATTTGATCAGGAACACATTTCCTTAAGGGGCATTTGAACTCATAAATAATGTTGGTTCTTTGTAGCTTTGATTTTTCAGGTGTGTTGTTATTTTTGAGGATAAGTTTAACTGTTTTAAATTTTTTTGTAATAGATAATTAATTTAATTTTTTCGGCTCATTTTTCGATTAACTGTGGTTGTGTATTATTTTATGATATTTCTAAGTGAAGATACATCTTGTTTGTAGTTGACGTTCATTTGGCTTTTGTAGAAATTTATTTTTTCGGTGTTTTCACTATCGTTATTAAACAGTCTAATTTGGCGGTCGATGAGGTTGTTGGGAAACCCATTATTACGTAGTCACTGTTTTGAATTGTTGATTTCTATAAGTAAAAGTAGTCGAGAAGAAGATTTCTGATGAGCTCTTTTTAGGAAGTTTTTATCACTGCTATTTTGTATCTGAGTTGGCATTCGATCTTAACGTTAAGGATGCAAGAGTTTCTGCCAGTGGCGTTTTTATACAATGAGTTAGTAAAAGCGTCCTTACTCTATTCTACGAAAATGTCTAAGAATTTTATTTTTTCGGTGTTTTCACTATCGTTATTAAACAGTCTAATTTGGCGGTCGATGAGGTTGTTAGGAAAACCATTATTACGTAGTCTCTGTTTTGAATTGTTGATTTTCCATGAATCTCTCACGTACATTCATATCTACTCAAAGTGTAACCAAATGTAAAATGACGTCACACATTATGAAATGGACAAAGACCGACAATTATTTTAAGACAATTTTATGTTTATACATTCTTTTTATAGATACAAATATTTAAATATTTATATGTGGCCCAATCCGTGAAGGGCACGTCATGCTATATGAAGGTTCGTATAGGTTCGATTCCTGTCGGAGGACGAATATTTTCTCGGAAAATTTCTAGGACATTCAGGCCGGTAAATGTTTTTTATACTGTTTATTATAAAGAGAGCATTTACTTAAATATTTGTATCTATAAAAAAGAATGTTTAAACATAAAAATGTCTTTATATATTTTAATATTCTTTTAAAATATATTTGTAATGGAATTGGTGGGTAAAACAATATATTCTGATTCGTTGGGTTTGTCAGGAATGGCGGCTTTTCTATTTTGAAAAATATTTTATGTGACTTTTCTTTCGCATTGAATACGAAATGATTCGGATAATGGAGGAAATTAACTGTATTTCAATGCGTTCTTCCACTTCGTGTAAATACTGAGGTCGACAGATTCTGAGTGCTTATACACTGCGTTAGCAATAGCCTAAAACTTAGTCCACATCGTAAATCAACTAATAAAAATGATAATATAAACCTTTCTTCTAATCCTTACGACAAAATAAAATCTGGAATATTCATTCTACGAGAACGTCTCTGGATGGGGGTTCATTTTTTTGACTTCATTCGTAGGTAAAGTTAAGGACATTTTTTTTTTTTCAAATATGGTTTCTTGTGTGTTATTCGCTAAAATAAAAATATCATCTACGTAGCGGTCATATATTTTTGGTTTAGTGACCTGTTTAAAGATTATCTTTTCTACGTGAGACATGTAATAATTGGAAAAGCATGGAGCTAGTGGATTTCTCATACTAACACCATTAGTTTGAACATACATGACGCCATTATGGTCGTAGGAGGGGACTTTTTGCATGCATGTAATATATTTTTGAGGATATTTGGTTTGATGGATGAAAGTGGAATAGAATTATTTGTGTAAACAGAATTAAGGATAATATCAAAAGTTCGATCAACGGGGATATTTGTGAATAAATTTACAACGTCGAGTGACGCTAAAATACCTGGGGTTGGTATTTGCGGAATACGTGGGTAGATGCAATGCTGAAATTGGTGGCTAGGTACCATGTAATGATATATATATATATATATATATATATATATATATATATATATATATATATATCAAAATTCTCATCTTACAAATATGATTCCATCGCTACATAGGAATTACCATGTTTCAAAACCAGAAGCTAAAATCTTGCAAAATAGAAATTAAATTAAAGTACCTAGTTCTGTTTGATCCTCATGCGAATTTTGGAATAACTAATTTAGAAATTTACGGAGCTTTATAAGCATATACATTCGTAATATTAGTTTCTATGGATATGTAGAAAACCAATCATTTAGAAAAATCTTTATGTATACAAATAGAAATTTAACGACGTCGCAAAAGTGCCAAAAATTTTCTGTCGTTGAAATAAACCAGACAATATGTGATGAACGGATGTCATCATTCGTTTAAAAATAGGCACCCCGACCCTACCTTGACTTAACCTTAGTTGGTATTATACTTTTTTTTGAATTTTGAGGAAGTTGTGGGTGTTGTAAATGGTGGATAGGTATGAGATAATGATGCCATTAAGTAATTTTGATAATTCCTAGATAGGGGTTTGAATCTGTAAAATGATTGTAGCGAGTATCCGGATTTATGTATTTTTATATTTCCGTTTAAATATCCAGGTTGATAGTGTACGATGATTTGGGGGATTTTCACGGACCCAACGTCGGCGTTATTCGATGTTATGAGTTTGTTGAAGGATCTTTTTAGGGTCTCCATGGGGTTCCTGTTTCATTTGATGAATTTAAATCGGTCATCAATGACCTTTTGTAATTTTGTATGGTAATCAGCTTTATCCATTTGGACAGATTTTACACACTTTGTGGCCAGAAATTAAAACACTTGCACGAACCCAAGAAAAATTAAATAAAAATTCTTGTCAATCACTGATAAATTTAATATTTCGAAAATATAAAATACAATGTTGTATTTTAAACCTAATTTAAAATGAGTGGAAGAAACTGTTTTTCGAAATTTTTATTTTTTTATTTGGGCGCCATTTTTAGGAAATTGTTTATATTTGAAAAATCGGACCCGCCTTACCGAAAATCTGCTCTGAATTGAAAAGTAACAAACGCAATAAAAGTAAGACATTATTTAGTTGGAGAAGCTTTTAATTGGTGTTATGAATATTATATATTAAGAACAATATTGGCTTCAGAAAAAAAATCGATGAAAAATGAATTTACAAAATTTATTTTCTTTTTTATTTTAATTTTAATAATTTTTTGTAATATTTTTAAATCATTTAAAATCTATTTCCACTTGCGTAACTCTTAGGAAATATTAAGTAACACTATATTTACTAATCATATTTGTATGTGCAAAAATGTACCGAATTTTATAGATATGGTCGCCCATAAGCGACACTATCAGAAAATAAAAGCAACACCTATAGTTAATGTAGAACCAGAATTCACAAAAATACAATAAAACATTAGATTATGGTGAGTATTTTTTTAAATCTTTAAGATTACAGAGTATTTAAAAGCTGTTTGTGTTATATTCCTCAAATATTTTTTAAGGTTAAAGCTCCCATAGAAAAAAAGCAATCTAACAGAGCCTTTACAAACCTGTCAACATAAATAAACAAGCCACGGTTCAAACTGAAAATGAATTTCTCTGATATTTTGAACTTTAAGGAAATAATATTTGTTTCAAATCAGATTTTTTTATACTTTAAATCTGTTAATATTCCTCAAATAAAGTTTCAGAAAATTATATTTTTATTTTTTGAAGATTTTTCTTTAATAAAGAGATTTATATTTTTATAAAACTTTCTTAAAAATGGTGGCCAAATAAAAAAAAATTATGAATTTCGAAAAAAAATTTCTTTCAATCAATTTAAATTAGTATTGAAAAACAACATAGTAATTTGTTTATTGTATATATAAACTTAATCCGTCAGCTTGAAATTAAAATGAAAGCTTCAAGAGAGATTTTTCATTATTAAAATTAATTTCAAACGTCAGGTATCACGTTTTCATGGAAATTTATCTATCTATCTATCTATTTATATATATATATATATATATATATATATATATATATATATATATATATATATATACAAAGAACGAACATTATCTATCAGTTCAAATGACCCTTAATATACATTTACTTTTTTATAACACTTTCCTAAATTAGTTTTGAAATACAGCATATTCATTTCAAACTTCAGATATCATTGAGGTCTCTCTATCTATCTATCTATCTATCTATCTATCTATCTATCTGTACACACACACACACACATATATATATATATATATATATATATATATATATATAACGAACGAACATTATGTATGAGTTCAAATGCCCCTTAAGGAAATGTGTTCCTGATCAATAGGAACTCAAAAATAATTCCATCAGTCACCCGAATACATGTCTATCCAGACGCCTATCTGACCACAGTTCTATTAGAATCTATTTAAACACACAGACAAACTTACCAGGTACCATCCGCAACATACTAGTAGAAAATATATATGATAATAACCGTATTCACATATAAAAAAAAAGTTAAAAATAATTGAAGCCCTAATAATAAAAAAGAAAAAGCCAACAATTAATAATATTAACTACGAACTGCTAAAGATATACACACAACCCATACACCCAATTAAAAAGCTAAAATAAATATGATAATTGCTAAAATTATAACAGAAATTGCTCGCAATTATTATGTGGACAGTTTCTGCACAGTCTGTGTCCAAAAGAGAAAAAAATTGATTGAACACAGGGAAAATTAAGTAAAAAACTTAATCGTTATCTCTTGTTTGCCGTCTTTAAGTAAATATGCATAAATGAAGGTTCACTACCTAAATACACCATATATATATATATATATATATATATATATACATACATATATATATATATATATATATATATATATATATATATATATATATTAGGTTGGTGCAAAAATAATGACGTATTAATGTCGTTTTTTGACATTAAAAATACGTCAAAAAACGACATTATTACGTCATTATTTTTGCACCAACCTAATATATATATATATATATATATATATATATATATATATATATATATATATATATGTGTGTGTGTGTGTGTGCATATATATGTATGTAAATATATATATATATATATATATATATATATATATATATACATACATATATATATATACACACACGCACATATATATGTGTGTGTGTATATACATATATATATACACACACACACATATATATATATGCATATATATACACACATGCACACACACACACACATATATATATATATATATATATATATATATATATATGTATATATATATATATATATATATATATATATATATATATATATAAGTATTTGTAGGCTGTATTAATTTATCCAAACAAGTTTGAGTAAGATGAAACAAGGTCTGTCTGTAAAAGATTGTATTGGATTACATGTTGCCAGGAGCACTCAAGAACTGCCTGACATCATATATATATATATATATATATATATATATATATATATATATATATATATATATATATATATATATATATATATAAAGAAATATAGTTTAAATGTGTGCTATATTTATGGGATAAATTGCTCAATATCAGAGCGTATGTAAATATAAATATAAAAGTGAACATTGTATTCAATACTCAGAGGCGCCAGGCTGTTTCAAGCTAGAGGCAATCGTACGATGTTCACTCATATATATATATATATATATATATATATATATCGTCACAAACATAGATGATATACATGAATTACAATAACACTTACACAAAATCCGTAGTTAATTTCACATACGTACTTAACAACAATAAATTCCAGTTTCTTGATATATTGAGAGACATTAATAATAATACATTTACTACATCTCCATATAAAAACAAAGTAGCATAAACACATGCACTCTCAACTATAAAAGTGAATACACTATTAAAAGATATCTATTATACAAAGCATAATAAACTGTGCAAAAGTACACGATTAAACCAGAAATATTTTCTATTACAAAATATTAAACAACCCCTCATTTATAATAGACGAGCTATTGAATATTAACATAAATGAAAATTAACATAATACGTCCTGAAATAACTCTAAAAATATCAAGCTATTAGGTTGGTGCAAAAATAATGTCGTTTTCTCACATACTAACATATGTGAGAAAACGACATTTTGCACCAACCTAATAATATATTGTAATTAAATACATTCCGAATATGATCAAAGGAAAAAAATTAAAAAGACTAATTGATCTCTTTTGCTCTAAGTTGAAATGACGATCCCTCTTCTTGTTGTGACCTCCTGATCCAGTTTTCCACTCTAATTCTGAACAAATATCCTTTAATTTTGTGACAACGCTTGTAAAATTAACCCTAAACATAAAACTTACCTTGACCCTAAAACTAAATTATATATATATATGTACCAGGTGTAACATCAAGTTTATCCAAATCGTGTAAAATCGAAATTGACCATTTGTTAGGTCAAGCTTAGAACTATTCTAACTTAGAAAAGATTAAAGATGCCTTACAGGAATTCTCCAAGGTTTTTATAACACTACTGGATTCTACTTTGAACAATAAGAATGTATAATTACTCTCTAAGATTAACAGAAGAATCGTGATGAAATCGATCATAAACGAAAATGACATGTTCATTATTAATTAATCATAGCTAAGGATCGGAAGTTCATAATGGATTGAAATTAAGTTCATATATATATATATATATATATATATATATATATATATATATATATATATATATATATATATATATATATATGTCTTGAATATATGTTGGCAAATGATCCTGGAATAATACATATATATATATATATATATATATATATATATATATATATATAGTTTATGCAAAACTAGGTAATCCGCAGAGGTAGACCCAAGTTGGATGATATCCAGAGAGCTCAATGTAAAATCCAGAGCAGATATGTTTGAATAAAAACAGACCACTTTAAGGTTCCATGTAATAAGCTATTTCGCCACAACCCCTTCAAAAGGGCTCTGGATCATCAGACTTTACTTCCAAAGGTTGAAATGTAAAGTCTGATGATACAGAGCCCTGTTAAAGGGGTTGTGGTGAAATAACTTGTTACATGGAACCTTGAAGTGGTCTGTATTTATTCAAACAAATATATATATATATATATATTATTCCATATATATTAATATAGATATATATGTATATATCATTCTATATATATATATATATATATAATTCCAGGATCATTTGCCAACATATATTCAAGATATAGCATATATATTCATATTCAATTCCGGACGACATTTTTTATTTTGTGAAATACATCTTTTTGATGCTTTGGAGTACATCATCAGTGATGTTTTTCGCCGCGGATAATGAGGGATTTCGGATCTTTTAACATCATACTACCTCTCCAGCATAACTCAGTGGATATTGATTTGATATCGACTTCTGTGCCCTCCGTCAGCTGTAATTCTTCTCATACACTAATACTCTGTGTGTGTCTGTAAAATAATATATATATATATATATATATATATATATATATATATATATATACAGACAGTGAGGGGAAATAAATATTCGTACACGTGAAAAATTGTATTTTTATAAATGTAAAAGCCTTAAATAAAACAAATCTCGGCACATTTAAACTTAATTAATTCTTATTCTAACAGAAATTAATGCATTTTTAAAATTCTAACTCGTGAAAAAAGTATTCGTACAAATCAATTATTAGAATAAAATAATCAATTAATTATGAAAAAAGTATATTTTAGAATGTTCCAGTAATGTTATTAGTAATTATAGGCTATTAGCCATTATCAGAGCATTCTGCAATTTCTAGTCTTACGAGAAGGTTCTAATAATGCCTAAAGGTAAAGAATTGACTATTTCACAAAAACAACACATTTTGTCTCTTTGGAAAGATGGGAACAGTTACAGAAGCATTTCTAACAACCTGAATATTCCTTTTACTACAATTGCTTCGTTCATTGCACGATTTAAAAGTCGTAACAGCGTCGAAAACCAAAGACGAACATGTGCTCCGAGGAAGATTTCTCTAAGTTCAGTAAGGATATTAAGACGCCAGATCCAACATAATCCACAGGTTACCCGAGAAGAGCTGCAGGAACATCTGCGTGCATTAGTGATTAAAGTAACCAAGCGTACAATAAGTAATGAACTACACAAAAACAGTCTGAAATCACGCATCCCAAGGAAGACGCCACTCATTTTGACAACGACACAGAAATGCTAGGCTAAAATTCGTTAGAGAGCATAAGGATAAAGAATATTCGTTTTGGGAAAAGTACTATGGACAGATGAAACTAAAATAGAGTTGTTTGGTCATAATTATCGAAATCACGTGTGGAGGAAGGACAGTGAAGCCTACTTACCAAAGAACACGTTGCCAACTGTAAAGTTTGGTGGTGGAAGTATCATGATCTGGGGCTGTTTTTCTGCAAAAGGTGTTGGCAGAATATCAATAATAGATGGCAAGATGAATGCCGAAAGCTACCAGAAAATCCTGCAAGACAATTTAATGCGTTCTGTTGAGAGACTTCGGCTACGTCCTGATTGGGTCTTCCAACTGGATAATGATCCGAAGCATACCGCTAGATCTACAAGGAAATGGTTAGCTGAAAGTAACGTTGATGTTTTGCAATGGCCAAGTCAGTCCCTAGACTTGAACCCAATCGAGAATTTATGGCGATATTTGAAAATTCAAATTGAGAAAAGAGCACCAACAAATATAAAAAATTTGAAGACAATATGCCAAGAAGAATGGGACAAAATACCTCTGAATGTGTTCAAATCATTGATTGAAACGTACAAGAATAGACTGGTAGCTGTTGAACTCAATAAAGGATATTCCACAAAGTATTAAATTAAGTTAATATGCTCTTTTTGTTTTGTACGAATACTTTTTTCATCAGTTAAAATGAAAAAATGCATTAATTTCTGTTAGAATAAGAATTAATTCAGTTTATCGCTATTTTTTAATAAAATGTATCTTTACACATAAAATGTATCAAAATTTGTTTTGGTTAAGGCTTTTACATTTATAAAAATACAATTTTTCATGTGTACGAATATTTATTTCCCCCCCCACTGTGTGTGTGTGTATATATATATATATATATATATATATATATATATATATATATATATATATATCCGGTGTAACAGCAAAATTGTTCAATTGTTACATTGAAATCTGAACCGTTGTATCTTAGAAATGATTAAAGATATCTTACTGGAATTCCCCAACATTTTTATAAACTACTGGACTCTAAGCAATAAGAATGTATAATTACTCTCCAAGCTTAACGAAAGAATCTAGATGAATTCGATCATAAACGAAAATGACATGATCAATATTAATTAATCAACACTAAGCATTGGAACTTCATTAGGCATTGAAATTAAGTGCAAATATATATATATATACGTATATTATTCCAGGATCATTTTCCAACTTATTCACGATGGACATCGTTCTTTCTAACCTTCTAATTTCTGCTCTGGAGTAACAAGGTTCCTCACAGATTTCCCGTATGATTTCATTTTCAAATCTTTTTTCACTGCTCTTTGGAGTGTCATAGTTAAGACTCGTCTCTCACGTGCCAAACGTCTTATGGATTGAGTTGTATCTTTTCTAATTGAACGCTTTAACCCTAATTTGAAATGATGATCCTGTTGTGACCTCCTGATCAAGTTTTCCTCTCTCGCATTCACACCTTTTTAAACTTATTCACTGTTATCTTTATGGTTCTTGAATGAAATTTGAAGATAGAGAATGAATGTTGGTACCACTACTGAAAGCCTAAATGATCTTTTTCCTCTCGCCATTACACAGTTGGGAAGACAGTGGGGCTGACCCAAGACGATTTAACCAGTTCTTTTTTTTTAGCTGAATAACTAAACAGGGTTTTCGGTGATTCTTACAACAAATGGTGTCAAGATGGCTAAATTTTTTATTTGAAAGTCAGAAAATATTTTTTAAATTTTAAGTTTTGTTTTTGTTTTGTTTTTGTTTTGTTTTTGTTTTGTTTTTTTGTTTTTTTGTTTTTTTTTTTCGAGATAATAATGATTGTGTGATCCAAGCAAGTTTTACCAACTAATCGGAGGAGTAGTTACTTCGCTCCTTAACTTTGGTGATCTTAGGGAGGACAGGTATTTCAACGTGGTATGGCCGTAAGCCTGCATATAAAAATGTGCGCCCGAATCTGCACAATATCAAAGAATTCAGTATAGATCAGGAAATAAGCCAAAAATAGTGTCCTTACACCATTTGTCTCCGTCCTGGTTATAACTATAAACTACATCTGCGTCCTGGGTAAAACGATAAACTAAATCCGATAGCAAGGCCTCTGATCAGGAGGCTTTGAGGAGCGTGAAACCACCTCTTAATTGCTAGTGTTCCTTGGTCCACCATGACCGGAGTGGTAGCACCTGTTTGTGTCCTAGCTATGGGCAAATAGTTAACCCCCGAACCCGTCCACCTCCTAGGTAAGACGATAAATTGCATCGAGCGTCCTGGGTAAGACGATAGACTACGTCCAACAGCAAGGCCTCTGATCAAGAGGTTTTGAGGTGCGTGGAACGATCTCTTATTGCTGGTGTTCCGAGATCCACTCTGAACCGGGGTGGTAGTACCTGTTAGGGTCCCAACTATGGGCAAATAGGTAACGCCCAAACTGCGGTCAAAACACTATGAAAGTGTAAAAATAGGTTTTAATACCAGGAATAATTTTTTGAGGAAAAATTATTACCAGAATAGATTTTTGAAGAAAATATTACCAGTAATACATTTTTGGAAAAAAGATATTAGCAGCAATAAAAATCTTGTCGACATTAAATAACCCATTGAGGTTGATATGTCGTAAAACAAACCGAACCATTTGTCTTACGCCATGTTTGTCAGAGAGTGGACAGGGGTTGGTATCAGCCTTTTCCCTTGTTAGTTTCTTTGAACCCCAAACTCCTCCCTAGTCTCCACTTCGCCCTTTAAATAAGACCACCTTAAGCTATCGTTCCGGTTCAGTACGCACATTTCTAAAAAGCGACCCTTTGCATTTGGCATCAAGGAGAAAGATCAACATTATTGTTTCAATGAAAAAGTTCAACAAATAAAAAAATCAACAGAAATAAAAAAAAAATGAAATAAAATGAAAACGGTTCCCTTTGATTCTCATATCAACATGCACTTGTAATAAATAAAAGCCTGGATGTTAGGAGATCGGCCATTAAGAAGAGAAATTTGAAAACGTAATAATATTAGGTTGGTGCAAAAATAATGACGTGATGATGTCGTTTTTTGACGTATTTTTTAACGTCAAAAAACGACATTATTACGTCATTATTTTTGCACCAACCTAATATAAAACGAGGAGGGTATTTGCTGCGATGCTGTGGCTAGTGACCAGGGCATTCTAATGGGTTAGAGAACCTTACATAGGCGAAGGACAAATCAGAGTTATTTGTCAGAGAGTGACTGTCGAAAGAAAAATTATTTTGAAATGTTTATTCTATATTGATGCTGTAGTGATTAAAACGAGTGTCTGTTTAAATGTTCATATCTATCTATCTATCTATCTATCTATCTATCCGTCTGTCTATCTATCTATTTATCCATCTCAATATTCAGATCTATCTATCTATCTATCTATCTATCTATCTATCTATCTATCTAAATGTTCATATCTATCTATCTATCTATCTATATATATATATATATATATATATATATATATAAATGTTCATGTCTATCTATCTATTTATCAATCTGTCTCAGTATACAGTTCTATATATCTAAATGTTCATATCTATCTGTCTATCAATCTATATCAATATTCAAATCTATCTATCTATCTATGTATCTATCTATCTAAATGTTCATATCTATCTCTGTTCATATAAACCAGACTAATATTTACCCATATACTAAAGCTAATCTTAGTAAATATCACAAATACAAATTACGTGATATGTATCTGTTATATACCGTACCTATGAATACTAATGGACATGTCCCAATCCAGTCGAATCCAGTTGAATCCAGTACATTCACTTACGTGCTACTACTTCTGAAGTTATCGGTCTGGGAGGCTCCTTTAGAAAGTGCCTGAAAACCAGACCCAGGCCTTGTGAATGAAATTTGGTAGACAGAATACTCGATAGCTTTGTTAGCACGAAGTCGCAAGTCATCGTGACCGAGGGTTTGAGCGTGCTGGTGTTGTTAAGATTGTTGATCATGCTAGATAACACGCACTCTCCCACAAACTGTAACTAAGGCCTGCAGAGTATAGTTGTAATATAAACGACAGGTAGGCTGTGAGGCTGTTAAACAAAAACAAATGTGCCTGAGCGAGCATCTGCAATAAGGACTGGCTAGCCTCCCTAGTAGACGGGCATCCTCGAATACAAGTTGTCAGCTATTATTATCCTTATTATTTCCTTTGATTTCTGGTGTGTACACATTTTGCGGGTCCTAACCAGTGACCTAAGGTCAGAAATGCCAACATTATCTTTTCCAGTGACCAATTAAAAAAATGTAAAAATAAATATTATACATAGATAAAGCCCTTCGTAAGGTGTGAGCTGTACTCGTGAGAACAACGTCTTGGGTATGACGGTAAACTACATCCGCGTCCTGGGTACGGCGATAAACTACATCCAACAGCAAGGACTCAGATAATGTTTTCGGGAAAATAATGTTGCCAGCTATACTTTTTTGAAACAATAATGTTGCCAGCTATCTGGGGGTTTTTTGTTTGTTTTCTTGTTTTTTTTTTTTTTCAAACCATAATGTTGCCAGCTGTACGTTTTTGAAACAATAATGTTGCCAGCTATACATTTTTGAAACAATAATGATGCCAGCTAGGCGTTTTTGGAACCATAATGTTGCCAGCTATGCGTTTTTGAAACAATGTTGCCAGCTATATGTTTTTGACATTGAAAGTCACTCAGAATCATTTTCGGCATAAAGTGACCACTAAGTTTGAGATGCCGTTAAACAAAACAATTAATCAATCAATCAAGAACATGAAGAAATTATTTGCAAAAACTGAACCAAAAATTATATTGGATTTTCTAAAAAGAATTTGTATCTTATCAAAGATGTAGACTGATGTATAAACAACATATCCTACCTTTTACCATTTTGCAAATAAAATGTCCTTATCAAATTGAAATTCTTGACTTAAACAAAAATACCTAGGATTATTTTGCAGTGTACAAGCAAATGAGCTCAAGGTTGCTAAAAATGTTCCATACAAAATAGACATTTAAAATTCATATATTTGGCATATATATATATATATATATATATATAAACTGGATTTGGCATTAAATAACCCACAGTGGTTGATATGCCATAAAACCCAAACAAACAATCGTGAGAACATTTTTTTGTATTTCTTTAAGACATGGATTTCCAGGAATCCCTTTATTTAGTCTACTAGAATCTTTTCCAATCAAACCGAGTGCTCCAGCTACAACAGGGATTGTTGATTTTCCCATGTGCCACATTTTTGAGATTTCGATTTCAAGGTCCTTGTATTTTGATAGCTTTTTGAAAATCATCAAAGATACATTGTAGTCTGCAGGGACTACCATATCAATAAGGGGGCACATAAAATTGAAATTGTTACATTGTCATATCTCCGTAACCGAGTCTGGGTGTGTTTTGGGGCTAACACAATGTCTCAATATGTGTGCTTCGTAATATCTAGTTAGTAAACATTTGTCCTATTCAGCAAGAATTCTTCCCCTTCCTCTTCTTCTTCTTCTTCTTCTTCTTCTTCTTATTATTATTATTATTATTATTACACGTTTTTTCTTTTCTTATTGCAGTATCCGAATCAGTGAAATATCAAAGAAAAGTTTATCCCTTAAATTCCCAGTGAATGCTTATCGCCTCAAGCATGTCGATGCAAAACACTGGCAACTTGACTCGTATGATTTCGTTTACATCATTTTAGAAGGAGTTGGGAGCCGCCAGTGAATCAGTTTTTCGAGTGGTATTGAAAAATAGTCATTGTAAGGTTGGTTGTTTTTTTTTATCGAAATAACCTCTTGCACTCGTTTCGGCATTGATAAATCTATGGCGACATCTTGTTATAAAACAAAGTTTGCCCGGAAGTGGTTCTCAAAGAGTAAAAGTTTCGGCTATTTTTCCTTTTTTTTTTACTTCACCTCTTTCTTTTACTTTCTTTTTTCTTTCTTTTTCTTTCTTTTTTCTTTCTTTTTCTTTCTTTTTCTTTTCTTTTCCTTTCTTCTTTGTCTTTCTTTTTCTTTCTTTTTTCTTTCTTTTTCTTTCTTTTTCTTTCTTTTTCTTTCTTTTTTCTTTCTTTTTCTGTCTTTTTCCTTTCTTTTCCTTTCTTCTTTGTCTTTGTTTTTCTTTGTATTTTTTCTTTTTTTCTTTTTCTTTCTTCTTCTTTCTTTTTCCTTCATTTTCTTTCTTTTGTTCTTTCTAACTTCTCTTTCCTTTACTCTTTCTTTCTTTTTTGCTTGCTTGCTTTTTTTTTCTTTTCTGCTTACTTTCTTTCTTGCTGTTTTTCATTCTTTATTCCGGGGTTATTTTTTTCCTTTGTTGCCCTCTTTAGTTTTCTTCCTTTATCATATCTTTTATTTTCTTTTCCCCTGTATTTTTCTTTCTTTCTTTCTTCCTTTCTTTCTTTTATTGATTCTTACTCTCTTTTTTTAACTTTATTTCTTGCTCTCTTTTTCTCTTCTATTTCTTTCTTTCTTTTTTCATTCTTTTTTCCTTTAATTCTTTTTACTGTCTTTCTTTCTTTCTTTCATTGATGCTTGTTCTTTATTATCTTTCAATTTATTTCTTGATTTCTTTTTCTCTTCTATTTCTTTTTTTCTTCCCTTCTTTTTTCCTTTCTTTCATTGATGCTTGTCCTCTTTTATCTTTTACTTTACTTCTTACTTTTTTTCTTTTCTGTTTCTTTCTTTTCTTTCTTTCCTTCTTTCTTCCTTTTATTGATCTTTGTATCCTTTTCCTTTCTTTTTATGTAGTGACCTTTCTTCCTTTCTTTTTTCTTCGAAGATATATAATTGCTGAATTTCTTTTCTATTCAACATCTTTTTCCTTTTTTTCTTTTGTTTCGCTCTTCTTTTTCATTTTTCATTCTCTTTCATTCACTACCATTTTACTCCGCCTCCAAGATATTTCTTTCATTCTTTTTGAAATTCATTCTACCGTTTTTTTCTGTTTTTCCGTTTAGGTTTACTCCTTTTTTTTTTAATGTACGCCATTTTTTAAACAATACCTCTTTCTGCTTTTTCGTTGTCTCTTTTTTTCTTGGAGTATAATTTTCTTCTTTTATTTTATTTTTCTATTTTCTTTTGACCTCATTTTATAATAATTTTTTTTTTCTTGTTTTTTTTTTTTTTTTTGTATTTCCAAATTTTTCTTCGTATTCTTTCTCCGGTTTTTTTTATTTTTTATTTCTTTTCTGTTTTTTTTTTTTTCTCCAAATTTTTGCCTCTTTCTTTCTTTCTTTCCTTCGTTTTTTCTTTCTTTAATTCTTTCCTTCTTTCTTTCTTTCTTTCTTTCTTTTTATTCTTTTCTTCCGTTTTTTCCTCCCGTTTATTTTTTTAAAATTTCTACTCTGTTTTTTTACCCAAATTTTTGCCGTTCTTTCTTTCTTTCTTTTTTTCTTTCTTTCTTTCTTTCTTTCTTTCCCTTTTTCTTTCTTTCTTTACCTTTATCTATCTATCTATCTATCTTCTCCAATTTCTTTCTATCTTTTCTTTCTTCTTTCTTTCTTCTTTCTTTCTTTATTTATTTCTCTGTCTATCTATCTATTTATCTATCTTCTTGCTGGTTCCTTTCTTCTTTCTTTTTCTTTCTTTTTTTCTTTCTTTATCTATCTATCTTCTCTATTTTCTTTCTGTCTTTTCTTTCTTCTTTCTCTTTCTTTCCTTATCTATCTATCTATCTATCTTCTCTATTTTCTTTCTGTCTTTTCTTTCTTCTTTCTCTTTCTTTATCTATCTATCTATCTATCTATCTATCTACATTTTCTTTCTATTTTTCTTTCTTTTAGTTTATTCCTTCTCCTTTCTTTTTTACTTCATTTTCATGTTTCCTTTGTTTCTCTTTCCTTCGCTTTTTTTTCTCTTTCTCTCTCTTCACTCATTACTTTTTTTAGAAACGTATTTTTTTCTTTATTTTTTAATTCAGACATCATCCTTCCTTATATTTTTTTTATTTCTGTATTTATCATTTCCCCCCTACTACTACTTCACGCCACCCCTTTCACTCGATCCTTCAGATTCCCCTAAAAAGTTCAAAGTGTGTAGACGCCGAGAGCGACCATTGACATTAGGTCGACAAATCTCTCTTCATCAAACCATTGACACATTCAAGGCCTTGTTTACCGCCTAAATCGCACCCTTGAAACGCTTTCATTTTTTTCAGTTTCACTTTCACTTTCATTATCTAGTTTTCATTTACTTTGTCTCGTCAACATTCTCAATTAAATAAAACGTAAATACAGAAGCCCATACGATAAAGACGTTGATAAGTTCTTAACCAAAGAGTCTAAAGGCTTAAGCAAATCCTTATTGGTAATCCTAATGGTGAGGTTAGCGGATTACAAACGGGAAACATTCGTTAACATTTATCAAACGGTTGCTAGCTTGTCTCGTTAGAACAATTACAACTTAGTTGTGAATTCGAACCTCACTGGGTGGCCCGTACATTTCGCCTTGGGTAACATTTATTAGTTAGGGTTACTGCCGGTTCAAATTTATTTTTCATGAAAATAAGTTTCTCAATTCAATACAAATCCGTTTCTCAAAACAATAAAATTTTATTAAAAATCTCTGAACGAAAAAATACAAAAAGTTTCAAACAATTTAAACTATGTTTTGGCGCTTTACAGTCTTTTAAATTTGGCGGGTAAAAAAAAAGCAATTCTACTTAAGATAGGGTTAAAATTTTAGATTCACATCAGCGCCATCTTTTTTGTTTCTCCGCTTTTCCAACCTCAATATTCTATCATTTTATACTCATTATTAATCAAAACTTAGTAACTGAAGTCGAGATGCCAGGTCAGAGCCAATAACATTGGAAGTGAAAACTTGGTGCTAACTTGGAGCATGTGCATGTACA
Organism: Acanthosepion lycidas; assembly: GCA_963932145.1. Taxonomy (NCBI): domain Eukaryota; kingdom Metazoa; phylum Mollusca; class Cephalopoda; order Sepiida; family Sepiidae; genus Acanthosepion; species Acanthosepion lycidas. Next base: position 53,847,076 of record OZ010611.1, read on the forward strand.
TTTTGGTGCAAATCCGTCGAAAATTACGGCTGTGCATCCGTTACACACACACACACACACACACACATCCTGCTTTTTATAAATACAGATATCAGGAAGAGGTAGTTGAAACTTCTGCGGCACGTAATGAGGAAAGAGAGCTTGTAAAATCTGTTACTCACAAAACAGATTAAATGCAAGAGGGAGAGAGGAAAACATCGCATAAATTACTTGACGAGCCTGATCAACTGGATGGCGGAACAGGGTTTAGAAATAAAAAAAAGGCAGAATTTATTTAGAGCTGCAAGAAATTGGCAAGAAAATGTAGAGAGCTATAGTCGCCTATGTCCTGAGAGGAAATGACACATAAAGAAGAAGAAATTAAGGAAAAATCAGTTAAAGGCACGTCAGGCTATATGACGGTTCCGTATAGGATACAGGTTCGATTCCTGTCGGAGGACGAATATTTTCTATGAAAATTTCTCGAACATTCAAGCCGGAAAATGTTGTTTAATACTGTTTATTATAAACCGAGCATTGACCTAAATATTTGTATCTATAATAAAGAATATTTAAACATAAAAATGTCTTTATTTATATTATATATATATATATATATATATATATATATATATATATATATATATATATATATATATATATATATATATATATATATATATATATATATATATATATATATATATATATATATATACACTAAGTGGTGCTTGTTTGTGTGCGCGCGCACGTATAGATTTGGCTAAATAGATAGACGGATTGATATATAGGGATTGAGCGATAGACGGGCTGATAGGTACAGACAGACAGACGGGCGTCATAATAGAGAGAGACTCAGATAGAGAGAGATATGAACAGACTGAGAGTGAAAGTATTTACATTATTGGCACTGTTGTCCTCATCTTTGTCACAATATTTATTACGTTTTTATGTACACTATTTACATTATTTGGACTATTGTCCTCATTTTTGTCGCCATATTTATTACAACGTTTCGTTAGTTGTACGCTTCGGCCTTCTTCAGATGGTTGTAATGTCGAAATGAAACCTCTATTTCGCTCACTTTATTTCCCTTAAGTACACATGACACAGTGGATAAAGGCGTTGGTTAAATCCAATGAGAGGACCCAAAAAGTTGTGAGTTCAATACCAGGTTAAGGCAGTGGAGAAATTGGAGAGGGCAATTAACAGGAGATAACTGATAACTGACATCCATTAGACGTGGCACGTGGAACTAGAACAGTCTACTCCAATGAGCGAAATGAAAGGATCAGTTCGACATTCCAACCACCTGAAGAAGGCCGGAGCGTACAACGGCCGAAACGTTGTAATAAATATGGCGACAAAAATGAGGACAATAGTCCAAATAATGTAAATAGTGTACATAATACCTCATCTCAGAAATATAGACAGATGCGGAAAGGCCGAAACGTTGTAATAAATATGGCAACAAAGATGAGGACAATAGTCCGAATAATGTAAATAATGTACATAATACATCCTCTCAGAAATATAGACAGATATTGAAAGGCCGAAACGTTGTAATAAATATGGCAACAAAGATGAGGACAATAGTCCGAATAATCTAAATAGTGTACATAATACCTCCTCTCAGAAATATAGACATATACTGAGAGAGAGAGAGAGTTGGAGTTGAACAGAGTGAGAGAGAGAGAGTTGGAGATGAACAGACTAACATAATCAAATCAATCTCGAAGGAAAAAAAGGTTTTAAAAAAGAAAGAGCTAGAAACATGAAAGTCTGTCGAAAAAATCGCACAAATACAGGTTTGAACCCCAAAGAAAAAAAACCCGACACAAGTAAACAACTAACTACAAGAGCTTAATACCACCATAGAGCAGACCTAGATAAACTTAGTGAGCCAGTTTGAATATATATATATATATATATATATATATATATATATATATATATATATATATATATATATATATATGCATGCATGCTCTGTAATGAATGACGTCTTTGACATATTTGATGATTTTAAGTCCTTTCTTTCATCAACAATCGTGACGACATTCGTGACACCTTGCATCAAATTTTGTAGCGACATATGATGATCCGACAGAGCCTCATTCACTTTTTTTATGCTACACTACAATTCCACTAATCACCTGCATACAAGCCCGCATATTGTGCAACAGGGAGGATCTCGGGACATAGCAATAGAAATATTTGCTAACGCTATTCGCCGTTGTCTTTTATTTCTTATATATATATATATATATATATATATATATATATATATATATATATACGAGGAGGAGGAGAAAGTTAATTTAAATTTTGATTCGATATTTAATGGTAGCAAGCCTTCATAGACAGTCAAAAATTAAGAGAGGTGAAAAAACAGAGAGAGAAAGCCAGAAAGAGATATGAATAGAGTGAAATAGGGGGATATGGACAGGCTGAGATAGATAGGAAGATATATCAACAGGCTGAGACAGATAGGGAGAGATATAAACAGGCTAGGATAGATAGAGAGAGAGAGGGGGTTAACAGACTGAGCTCAATAAATAGGTAATGGCTGCAACTTGATCCCTGCTCAAATATAATAAAACCAGATGCAGCTTTAATTTTTTTATTTTATATATTTATTTATTCTTTTCGGTTCTCAATGTTTTATTAACGTGGTAAAAAATGGGGGGGTCTTAAGTCGCTTAATATGCTTATTTATGTTTATTCTTATTAGTTCTAACGGTTATTTTAGCGGGAACAATTTGTCATTCGTTCATTTATTTATTTATTTATTTTGGATTAATTTTTACTTGTTTTTTTTTCTTATTTATTTGCTTATTTTTTTATTTCTTATTTATTTTTATTTTGTATATAATAAATTAAATAACAATCGTCCATGCAAACAGAACAAACTATCATTGTCGCAATGTCCGCGTAACATTAATACGTCATTATTTTTGCACCAACCTAATATATATATATCAGGTCATCCTATAAGTTCTGTCCAAATTTTAACTTTTTGTTAAAATGAACGAAATTTTTTTCGTATTTTATTATGTCTAATGGAGCTGAACATTATTTTTGTTTAGATGCATTTAAACTGATCAAATTTTATTTCAGAGAACAATAAAATTAAATTTTGTTTGATTAAAACTCTGCTAACATGGAAGTACCCAAGAATCATTTGAGGCACATAATGCTTTATGAGTTCAAGAAAGGAAACTCAGCAGCCGAAGTGGCTAGAAATATTCACTCAGTTTATGGAGAGGAATGTGTGAATGAAAGAATTTGCAGAAGACGGTTTGCAAAATTCAAAGGGGGAGATTTCACCCTTGAAGATGAAGATCGAACCGGATGTCCAGTTGAGTTTCATGAAAAGCTTCTTGAAGCAGCACATGAAGAAAATCCTGCGTTATCAGTTGAGGCATTGGCTGTGGTTCTCAGTTCAAACCATGCAACTGTTCATCGTCATCTTCAACAACTTGGAAAATTTCCTTAACTTGGAAAATGGGTGCCTCATGAATTGTCTGAAAACAACCTCAAATCCCGGGTTGACATCTGCTCGTCTCTTCATTCTCGCCAACTTGTTTCACCTTTTTTGGATAGACTTGTGACTGGCGACGAAAAATGGATCTTTTATCGAAATGTTAAGCGTCGTAAACAGTGGCTTGGTAAAGGGGAAGGAGCCCAGCCAACAGCCAAGAAGGGAACTTCATGGGCAAAAGTTTCTTTTTTCAATCTGGTGGGATCGCCAAGGAATAATCCACTTTGAATTCTTACCACCTAATGCAACAGTTAATGCTCAAATATACTTTCAGCAATTAGAGCGTTTGATCCAAGCTTTGAGGAAAAAAAGATCTGCTTTAGTGAATCGAAAAGAGGTGATCTTTCATCAGGACAATGCGCGACGCCACGCAGCAAGAATCACGTCACAAAAGATAGAAGAACTTGCTTGTGAGAAAATTCCTCATCCACGTTATTCTCCCGATCTTGCTCCTTCGGACTACCATTTGTTTCTTAGCTTACAGAATCATTTGGAAGAAACAGCTTTTGTAACACAGGAAGAGGTTAAAACTGATATTTGTGAGTTCTTCGAATCAAATCCAAAAGAATTTTACAGTAATAGAATTAGTAAGCTTGTTAATAGATGGAAGGACGTCATAGATAATCAGGGAAAATACATTTTGATTGAATGTGTAATTAAATGTAACATTTGGTCAATTGTTTTCTTTATTCAAAATTCGGACAGAACTTATGGGATGACCTGATAGTAAGCTTGTTAATAGATGGAAGGACGTCATAGATAATCAGGGAAAATACATTGTTGATTGAATCTGTAATTAAATGTAACATTTGGTCAATTGTTTTCTTTATTCAAAATTCGGACAGAATTTATGGGATGGCCTGATAGTAAGCTTGTTAATAGATGGAAGGAAGTCATAGATAATCATGGAAAATACATTGTTGATTGAATCTGTAATTAAATGTAACATTTGGTCAATTGTTTTCTTTATTCAAAATTTGGACAGAACTTATGGGATGACCTGATAGTAAGCTTGTTAATAGATGGAAGGAAGTCATAGATAATCATGGAAAATACATTGTTGATTGAATCTGTAATTAAATGTAACATTTGATCAATTGTTTTCTTTATTCAAAATTCGGACAGAACTTATGGGATGACCTGATAGTAAGCGTGTTAATAGATGGAAAGACGTCATAGATAATCAAGGAAAATACATTTTGATTGAATCTGTAATTAAATGTAACATTTGGTCAATTGTTTTCTTTATTCAAAATTCGGACAGAACTTATGGGATGACCTGATAAAACAAAAATTACCATCATTGTTATTTAAGTTATTATTCAGTTTATTATAATGTATTTGTAATCTCTCATGGTGGCTTATGTAATTCGAAAGCTTAGACAACATTAACAAAATAAACATGTATCAACATGGTGATTTTCTTTCATGTTTCATTAATAATGCTAAAAAGCTTATTCGACAATATGAAAGGAATTCACACACACACACACACACACATATATATATATTTATATATATATATATATATTAATGCATGTTTCATTAAATAATATAGACATGTTTTGTATATTTAAGTTAAATACACAATAAAGAATGTTAGAGAATCTGAGAAAAATTAAAGTATTATTAAGGAGAGAGGACAATAAAAAAAACAAGAATTAAGAAGAAAAAGAAAGAAGATAACAGTTGACATTGCATTTAAATTTATGACGATCAATGTCGACTGCAAAGCAAGAAGCCAGAAGAGATTTCCACAAGTGAGAAGTGCGAGAGAAGAAACGCTTTGCATTGAACTTACGGTTACATTTGCTATTTCAACTGTAAATTGATAAGATCCTGTTACCAAACTAGTACTGCGCTTAAATTCATAAAGTCTAATTTTTGATGATCAAAGTTGATTGAAAAGCAAGCAACCCGAAGAGATTTCCACAAGTGAGAAATGCGAGAGAAGAAACGCTTAGAATAGAACTTACGGTTACATTTGCTATTTCAAATGTGAAATGATGAGACCTTTCCGCAAATCTAGTAGAGCGCTTAAATTCATAAAGTCTAGGTACTATAGAGGGAACATCATCAGAACAATTACCATGAAAGTATTTATAGAAAAGGTAGAGGGAAGTTACATTGCCGCGATGGAAGAGAGTCTTTTTTTTTAAAAAAAAAAAAAAGTAATGGTTCAATTTAACACCTAATCCAATTCGATGTCACCCACTGGGTTTAAATAACACTGACTCTGTTCGTTCTAATCGCAGATAGGATACTTTATTTTTCGTTTGTTTTCTTTTAATAGATTTGCAGCTTCTTTTTTTTTCTTTTTTTTTTTTTTTTCGATTTACGAACACATCATTCCTCGTCCTAAGGCGGAGTTAACGCTAACTTTATAGACGGCCTTATAGGTTCTGCAGTGAAATCGAAAGATTCGCGCTCAAAACAAGGGTAATGATCCAACTGTAATAACGATTTTGGTCCGTTCGGGCGACAAGTGTCCAACCGCGCGTATCAAATATATTGTTTTCGCTGAAGCGATTAGAATCACTCAAATACTTACCTTACGTATATAACATATATATACATACATATATACATATATATATATATATATATATATATATATATATATATATATATATATATATATAAACACATACCTATAGGTGCATGTATATATATATATATATATATATATATATATATATATATATATATATTCTGTTTTTGCTATGGCTAATATATATATATATATATATATATATATATATATGAGTGTTGCGTAGTATTAAGTATGTATATGGCCTCTGAAATTGAATGGCTAAATCTCTAAAAAATAAGGCAATAAAAACGATGTATATATATATATATATATATATATATATATATATATATATATATATATGACTCTGGCGCAGTATTGAGTATGTATATGGCCTCTGAAATTGATTGGCTAAATCTCTAAAAAAATAAGGCAATAAAAAGGATGTATATATATATATATATATATATATATGTATATATATATATATATATATATATATATATATATATATGCTCGTGTGTAGGTGTGTGTTTACATATATATATATATATATATATATATATATATATATGGATGGTGAATGATTGATTTCTGATTAAAATTGTTCTGTTCTGTTTTTGCTATGGCTAATATATATATATATATATATATATATATATATATATATATATATAAGCGTTGCGTAGTATTCAGTATGTGTATGGCCTCTGAAATTGATTGGCTAAATCTCTCAAAAAATAAGGCAATAAAAAAACATGGATTTCACACTCTCCACCACCCACACACAAACATATATATGAATTACAACTTTTATATATATGTATATATATATAGATAGATAGATAGCGATAGATAGATGGATGTGGGTCTGTGCGTGGGTATGTGTTTGCGTGCATAGATGTATGTGCGTGTTGTTATATTTTGATACACACATACGCACATGTTAAATAAATAAATTGAATACCCATTCGTAATATATGACTTTGTTTATATTAGGATACCACACTTAGCATAAATATATATTTCAAAAAATTGTGAAAGGTCTGTTTTCAAAAACACTATTCGGACATTGCTTGGCTGATCTGTCTTTTGTAATGCAGAGGTCGAAGCACGTCACATGGAATGACATTTTCCCAGAAGTGAACACAGATTCAAAAAAACCTGCCGGAGAGCACATATTTCTTAAATAACATTTATCTTATTCATGGACAATCATTTTACATACATTTTTTTAAAGCGTTTCAATCCTAAGCAAGGGGGGAAGCCACTAGTACGAAAGGGATTACAGAGAGTTGAAGCGAGAGCAAAAAGGAGTGATAGAGGTGAAAAGAAGGATTGGGGATAGGTCAGGGCATCTGGAGACATCGATTGATATTACATTTGAATAGTTGGAGATTATAGCTATCGGGGAAACAAGAAACGGGGAGGGAGTTCCACAGCCGAGAAGTGCGAGACATGAAGTTATTGGAGTAAAAGAGACGGTTACATTTAACAGTTTCGTCAGTGAAAGGGTGAGAGCGGGATGCCAGCCTAGTTGAAGTCTGGGAAGCAGCGGAAGCAGCTCATCGGAGCAGTTACCGTGAAAGTATTTGTAAAAAAAGACAGAGGGAGACAATGGCATGTCTGTGAGAGAGCGACTGCAGACGAGATGCCAGATCATGGCCAATTACATTGCATATTCGTCTCTGGATTTTATCAAGGGCCTTGAGACAAACAGAAAGGGCTCCAGACCATATATGGCCGCAATGCAAGAGTAAATGGTTGATTTGTAAATTTGAAGGATCGACTCCAGCGAGAAAAATTTCCTGGCGCGGCACAGAGAGCCAACTTTCTTTGTGGTGGATGAAGTTATTGACTCAATGTATTTGTTCCATCTCAGGTCGGCAGACAATGTGAGACCCAGCTGTCGCAAAGCGGTGCTCTCGTGGAGTTGACATTCTAATGGTAGGCAGGGATGGTTCTCTGTGGTGAGTAATAGAGAGCAGTTTTCTTTTTGATGTATGAAAGTTAACCAGGCTATTTCTGCTTCAGTCCACAACCGATCGGATGTCCTTTTCGAGACAAACGGTCAGGTGTTGAAATGCACTGAAACCAAGTTGCATCTTTGTAGTGAGGTTTTGTCTATGTGATAAAATTATAATAAATAAATAATTATCGCTCTACTATCGGTATCGAGCCCTCTTTTGGATTAATTCTGTGAACGTTGGAATTTATATATTACTTTCGTTCTCATCGCATCGGATATATATATATATATATATATATATATATATATATATATATATATACGAGGGTCATTCAAAAAATAAGGTGAATTTTTCGGTATAAGGACTTCTAATACAGATAAAAGCTTACTTTTTTTTCTTTTCTTTTTTTCTTTTACTTCTTTTTCACATGGATTTAATTTCTTTTGCAGATTAAAAAAAAAACTTTGAGAGTTTTGGCGATTAACAAAGATGGCCGACCAAGAAGCATGCTCCAGGATTGAACAACGGTCAGTTATCAAGTTTTTGGTTGCTGAAGGGTGCAAACCAGTTGAAATTCATAGGAGAATGTCAACTGTGTATAGTGCCACATGTTTCAGCCAAAAAAATGTCTACAAGTGGGCTAAATTGTTTAAAGAAGGACGGAGCAGTGTTGAGGATGAAGACAGACCTGGGAGGTCTACAGAAGTGAGGTCTCCTGAGGTGATCGAATCAGTCAATGACCTCATTCAGTCTGACAGAAGAACTACTGTGAACTGCTGAGGCAGGTCAAGAAAGACATAAAGAACAAATGCAGTGGTCATCAGTCAGAAGGATTCATCTTGCATCATGACAACGCAAGGCCTCACACAGCAGCCCAAATGGTGCAGACAATCAACGTGCTGGGCTGGGAACTGCTCCCTCTTCCCCCTTACAGCCCAGACCTTGCCCCTTCAGACTTTCACCTGTTTGATCCCTTGAAAGCGTTCACGAGAGGCACGAAGTATAAAAGTGACGATGAAGTCAAAAGTTTTGTGAGCGACTGGCTGAGATATCAGTCCAAAGATTTTTACGCTGAGGGAATACGGAAGCTTATGCACAGATGGGAAAAGTGTGTGACAGTGCTGGGAGACTACGTTGAAAAATAAAAAAAAGTAAGCTTCTATCTGTATTAGAAGTCCTTATACCAAAAGATTCACCTTATTTATTGAATGACCCTCGTATTTTATATATATATATATATATATATATATATATATATATATATATATATATATATATATATATGCTCCTGAAAAATTTATTTCGGTTGAGCTCTCTGGGGAGGAAGTGTGGGTTTGTAAACAGTGATTATTACGGCTAATAATGCATGACTCTTCCGTAAATCGAATCGAGTTCTCCCAGTCACTGTGTGTTTATCTAAAATAAATACGCTTAATTTCACATTTTTCCTCGCCGTGCGCCAACGGCTTAGGTGCATAATCTCCGACTGACGACAATTTATCCGGGTTTCGATCCTGGCTATTGCCAACTGGATGTCTAGTCACATCGATGAGCTTTGATACAGCGAAATAGTCAGTCTGTGGATGACTATATATATTTGCTTTTTATCCTTTTTTTTTTTTTTTTTTTTTCATGTAGATGATGCTATTATATTTGTGCAGTCCACAAGTATATTACGATTATATTATTTTGGCGGGAACAATTTTTAATTGATTATCTCTATTTGGGATTGGTTTGTTTATTTATTTACTTGGATGAGTTTAGGTCAAAAAATATCTTGGAAGATAAGGAAAAAATCATCAGCCTACAACAACCAATCAAAAACTTGCAAACTTTGCTTGGAGGAAAAAATAGCCATCATTACTTTCCCCGACCAAAATAAATTATTAAACAAAAGATCCGAGCTCATCTCAAAATGCAGACATGAAAATAAATTTTTACTACGTAACCTAAAAAATGAAAAACGGAAAAAATAAAATAAAAACAAATAAATATACTAATAAACTAAATAACAATAAAAAAAAAAAGAAATAAAACATAAATAAATACTATGTTACTTAAAAATCGAAAACTGAAAAGAGAAAATATACAAGTAAAATAAATTGACCTAAATTCATCCAAGTAAATAAATAAACAAACCAATCCCAAATAAAGATAATCAATTAAAAACTGTTCCCGCCAAAATAATACTTAGAATGAACTACAACAATCAACCTTAAAATTGAACAAATAGCTTAAATTAAATTCTCAAACCAAAACAAAACTGTTAAATAAGTGATATAAACAAATTTTACTACGTTAATAAATAAATAAATAAATAAAATAAGAAACAAAAAAATAAAAAACAAGCAATATAATTTGACCCAAATAAATAAACAAACGACTTCCGGTAAAATAACCGCCATAATAGAATACCCACAATGCACCACTAACCCGTATATATATAAATAGCCTTGAAAAATAACAGCATATGTGGCCTGACGATTGCATATAGCATGAAACAGACTGTCGCCTCTAAGTGTTGACTTCTATGTTCACTTTTATATTTACACACGCTCTATCTCTGATATTGAGCACTTTATTCCATAAATATAGCACACCTTAAGACTATATTTCTTTATATATATATATATATATATATATATATATATATATATATATATATATATATATATATGAAAAAAGACATGCTGGTATATGTGTGTGTGTGTTTGTGTGTGTGTGTGATAAAAACATATATGTATATGCACATATACTTGCACTTAAATATATAGTTTTTTTTTTCTCAGGAGTTATAAAAGCAGTGCTCAATGTTATATAACAGAGCCCTTAAGTATATATTAGGTTGGTGCAAAAATAATGACGTAATAATGTCGTTTTTGACGTATTTTTTAACGTCAAAAAACGACATTATCACGTGATTATTTTTACACCAACCTAATATTAAGGATTACACATAATATCCAACGTCGATAGCACGACTCGTAATTTTATGCAAACTTGGAATCTACAGGTGCGAATATTTACATGAAACGTTCTAACGACGGTGGATATTATCAATAATCAGTAATATATATATATATATATATATATATATATATATATATATATATATATATATATATATATATACAGTGTGTAACAGCAAAATTATACAACTCTTGTAACAGCTTTATTATCCATCTCATGAAATGTTTAAAATCTAAAGTTTTCTTTTTGCCAGGTGTTCAGATAACACGTTTAGCCATCTTGATAGCATTTGTCGTATGAATTAACGAAAACTCCTTTGAATTATTCAGCTAGAAAGAGAACAGGTTAAAATCGATTTGTGTCAGAACCACTGTCTTCCTAGCTGAGCAATGGTGAGAGGAAAAAGTTCATTCAGACCTTCAGTATTGATACCACCATTTACACCCTGGTTTCCATCTTCAAAGTTAATTCAAGAATCATCCTGACAACTGTGAATAATTTGTCAAAAGAAGGAACAGTATATAGAAAAACTGGATCGTTAAGTCACAATCATCAATCATTTTCTTTCGTCCCTTGTTTCCTTCCTTGGAGCAAGAATGGCATCATTATGTGCTTTAAGTACTCGAGAGACAGTTGATGGCGAGGTTATAGCAATTTCTGCAATTTCTCTCATAGACTTGCCTGCTTTTGAGAGGACAATAATAGATGCCTTAAGTGGTTCTGATGCGTGTTTGTACCCTTTCATCTGGTTAAGGACTTGAGTGGCGATTTCAAGCTGTTTTTATACTGTATGAGGCTTTCTGGAATATTCTGGAATACTCTAGATTTAATTTAAGCTGTTCTAGAATTCTCTAGAATATTGTTCTGAGTGTATTGTAAAATAGTTTTCAATATTTTGTCAAAAGCTCTTTAAATTTACCAGTTGAATCATTAGAATGCAACATCTGAGTCACTTTTTTTGGACAGAGGTTTTTCCTGAATCTCATCTATATCCAAATTTATAATTATCAAGAGAATACCTTAGGATTAATAAACTTTTTTCCTAGGTGGTCGGGAAGGGGTCTTTATATTAGTAAGATTAAAAATTATTTAACCCCAAAAACAATAGACAAAAAATATTTTTAGTAAAAATATCAGCTGAGTCACTTTTATCGAATAGCACTGAAAATATATATATATATATATATATATATATATATATATATATATATATATATATGTGTGTGTGTGTGTGTGTGTGTGTGTGTGTGTGTGTCTATTTGTGTGTGTGTGTAATTGTCTTTGTATTGTATTTACTATTGGTTGTTTTATCCACCGGAATCAATTTTTTTTTTTGTTTTTGTGTTTGTTCTTAGGCCAATTGTCCAGCCATGAGAATCTCTTCATAGTCATTTTAATTTGCTTGTTTTGTTTTTTTTCTGTTTTTTTTTTTTTTTTTTTTTTTGCACCATCCTTTTTCTTACGTTTCATCGTCTCATGTGTATCCCTCCCTGTCTTCCTTCCTTCCCTCCTTCCTTCCTTCCTTCTTTCCTTTCCTTTCCTTTCCTTTCCTTTCCTTTCCTTATATATTTCCATTTCCGTTTCCTTCTTATTGTTTTTCTCTCTGTAATCAATCGCTAAATACATTTCGTATGTTGTTAGCACTTCCAAGCAAACAGGTTCCCGAAACGATGTTTCCAAAACGCAAATCACCGAGAAACGACCTTCCATCGACTGCTTCCGGGTAATTTTTTTTTCTTCTTTTTTCCCCATTTTTTCCAATCATTGCTGATTCTTCAGGCTTAACTTTTGTCTGTTTTCCTTCATTTTTTTTTTCTTCTTTTTCTTAAATTTAATTTCTTTCTTCCTGTCATTGTATATTTATGGAATTCATTTTTTATTTCAATCATTGACTTTCCGCTTCTATTTATCTTTCAGTCTTACGCTTCGCATTGTTCTATCAATTTCTATATTTTTAAGGTTTTCTTTCTTAAATTCCTTCCATCTGTCTTTCTTTCTTTCTTTCTTTCTTTTAAAAGAATCTTTCATTGTTCATTAGCTTTACTTTCAAATTTACAATTTTTTTCTTCTTTCTCCCTGAATTTATTTATTTATTTATTATTTAATTATTCTGTTCTAATTTTTTCCCTAGACTCTTTCTTTCTTTCTTTCTTTCTTTCTTTCTTTCTTTTCTTTTAAAAGAATCTTATTATTCGTCTTTAACTTTGCTTTCAATTTTTTCTTTTTTCTTTCTTCTGTCTTGCTTGTTTTTTTTTATTTCTTATTTTTATTTTCCTTAAACTCTTTCTTTCTTTCTTTCTTTCTTTCTTTCTTTCTTTCTGCCTTTCTTTCTGTCTTTCTTTCTGCCTTTCTTTTAAAAGAATCTTTCATTCCTCATTAACTTTGCCTCCTTTTTTTTCTTTTTTTCTTCTTTCTGTCTTGCTTTATTTATTTATTTCTTATTTAATTATTCTGTTTTCATTTTTCTTCCCTCGACACTTTCTTTCTTTCTTTCTGTCTTTCCTTCTTTTTTTCTTTCTTTTAAAAGAATCTTTTATTCTTTATTCACTTTACCTTCACTTTTATATATTTTTTTCTTTTTTTTCTTTTTTTATTTATTTATTTATTTATTAGGTTGGTGCAAAAATGACGTAATAATGTCGTTTTTTGACGTATTTTTAACGTCAAAAAACGACATTATTGCGTCATTATTTTTGCACCAAACTAATATTTAATCAGTCTGTTCTCATCTTTCTTTCTTAAATTATTTCTTTCTTTTAAAAGAATCGTTCATTCCTCAGTTTTCTATTATATCTATCTCAATCGGTTCACACACACGCACAAATATATATATATATATATATGTGTGTGTGTGTGTGTTCCTCTCACCGTTCATATCTCTGTATCTCTCTCTCAACCTTTTCATCAGTCTCTCGCTCACTTAATTTCTATTTCTCAGTTCATACCTATCTATCTATCTATCTATCTATCTATCTATCTATATCAGTCTGTTCTTTACTTATCCCAATCTGTTCATATATTATATATATATATATATATATATATATATATATATATATATATATATATATATATATTATCAATAACAATGCTTTAAACGAAATATTCATATCTATCTCAATCAGCTCATATATATATATATATATATATATATATATATATATATATATATATATATATATGTTCATATCTGTCACTACCTGGCACAGTTCACATCTGTCTATCTCTCTATCTATATGAACCTTTTCGTCAGTCTCTCTCCATACTTCTCAGTTTATATCTATCTATCTATCTGTTATGGGACCTACCTTTATGGATTAAATAGACTCGTCCTATTACTATATATACGGGGAGATTATGCTTCTCAAAAGGGGGTTATTGACCTGTTACAGCTAAACAGTCGAACTCTCTGCCTTCGGGCAGAGAGGAACCCGGACGAGGCTCCGCCGAAGGGCAGAGTCTCGTTCGGGGAGGTTGACTGCCCTTGAACCCATTTATGCTGGTTCAAAGACGGAATATTTTTGGCCGAGCCTAGGGGCTCGGAGATCCCACGTTAAACCCAGCCTTGTGCCACATGTAACCCTCGTGGGGGGATGGACTAAATATCGCTGTCTACTGTTGACGAGTTGAGTAATGTACTTGCCGTCAGTCGGACGTGCAACACTTTTGTATTCGTTCTTTTTGTTTAATAATCTGTTTACATTAAATTGGTGAGTTTGAGTTTTCTTTCGAACCTATTCTGGGTCCACAACACTATCTATCTATCTATCTATCTATCTCAACCTGTTTATCTGTTTCTGTCTATCGTAGTTCATATATATCTGTTTATCTATTTATATTAATATATATATATATATATATATATATATATATATATATATATATATATATATACCATCCTGTTTATATATATATATATATATATTTATATCAACCAGTTCACACACGCAGACACACACACACACACACACACACACACACACATATATATATATATATATATATATATATGTTCATATCTATCCTTTTTTCTCTCAGTTCATATTTCTGTATTTCTCTATCTACCCAACCTATTCGTATTATGTATCTAAGTCAGTCTATTCGAATCTTCCGTTTTTTTTTATTTTAATTAACCCAATACATGGTTCAAGAGACACTCAAGGGAAAAGGCTACTGAAAGAGAGCGTTGTAAGGGTGGAGAAAATGACGAAGTTGGAAGTGCATATTATGAGCATAGATCTCGGTTCATCCAGGAAGCGAAGGGACCCGCATTGTAGTTGTCAGGGAAGCATCTTTTCGGGAGTCTGTTTCACAAAGCAACCCATCTGGAGAAGAAGCTGCCTGAATAGAACTTGCTCCTCAGCGCAGGAAGACGAAGCGAACGGGGATGGTTTGCTGTCGTGATCATGTCTGTTGGATTCTCGTTATGAAGGTCTGAGCCTGTGAATCTAAGGAATGTTACTCGTCCGAAGATTGGCATTAGCGTTAGCGAAAGGTTAATGAGAGGCTATCAATGATTGGTTTGTTGGAGAAAGGCTGCAGTGTGGGGAATCGTCCATCACCCACAAGGCTGCATAATCGCTTTTGAACACAGTCGAGGCTGGACATTGAGAATTGGTAACACCAACTCAGATACTTTATTCTTGGTCAGATATAAACTCTGGTCTTTTAAAGATAGGTATTTTTGGAGGAATTCAAGAAACCGACTATTCTCCCTGCAAACCCTTTGTGGATAAGACGATAAGCTAAATCCGACAGCAAGGCCTCTGATCAGGAGGTTTTGAAGAGCGTTAGACGTCCTCTTAATTGCTCACAGGTCCATCCTGACCCGGATAATACCACATGTTAGGGTCCCAGCTATGGGCAAATAGTTAACCCCGCATACTTGGGTCAAAGCTCTATGAAAGTGTAAAAATAGGTTTTAATACCGGCAATATTGTTTAGAAAAATTATTACCAGAAATACATTTCTGAATAAAAAAATTATCACCTTCAATACATTTTTTTAAAGAAAAATGTTACCAGCAATACATTTCTAAAACAAAAATATTAGCAGCAATAAAAACCTTGTCGGCATTAAATAACCCATTAAGGTTGATAGGCCGTAAAACAAACCAAACCTTACAAAGAATATATACTCTATTCATAGTAATCTGTTGTAAACATCTTGCCGGCATTAAATAACACATTGAGGTTGATATGCCGTAAAAAAAAAAAAACCTTACAAAGAATATATATTATATTCATAGTAATCTATTTTTAAAATCTTGTCGGCATTAAATAACCCATTGAAGTTGATATACCGTAAAACAAAACAAACTAAACCAAACCAATCCTAAGAACTCGGAGAACATGATGAGGGAAACAGTTTAGTTGACAACGATATAGTAAACCAATTTTCTTATCAGCAGCATAAGCAATTGATTCAATGTACTCTTTCTACTTCATGTCAGCTGAAAACATTAGTCCCACAAGGTGCAAAGAGATGCTCTGCTGGAGGTTAGCATCAGCCATGCTGACTGAAGTTAATAAAGGTTCTCTCAGATGAGATCAGCTGCCAATTTGACGTTGTTAAACAAAATCTAACCAATCAAGTGTGATCAACTGTGGTTCTATCCCTGTCTTGCAGTTGAGCATCTGACACGTATCTGTGTGAAAGCCAGGTAGGTATTCATTCATGTGTGTCTCTTGAGCAAGTAGACCTGACAGAGCCCATCCCTCTCAAAGTCAAACCAGAGCTAATGTCCTCCAACTTGGAAAGCTTAGCTTGATCAGTGACGCATAGCCATTGATTCCAGCAGGTCTTGTTTTTAATCCTGCTAAATATCTAGTCACCTTACTCACCAGAAAAGCCTGTTGAGGGAACCAGTTTAGTTGCCCATGATCTGGTTAAGTAGTCTTTGATTTCAAACGTAAAATGGCCTAACATAAATTAGGTACTGACCAGACTTGACATTGCTTAACTTTGATCATCATACAGGAACCAATGTTTCAACATTATACGGCCATAAGCCTACCGCACTAAAGAAGGCAAATGATTCCAAATAACCTTTCAAGAAACTCTGAAACCTGAGTATGACGATAAACTACATCCGGCGACAAGACCTCTGTCCAGGAAGTTTTGAGGAGCGTAGAACTACATGTTAATTGCTGGTGTTCCCAGGTCCACCCACACTCGGGATGGTAGCACCTGTTAGGTTCCTAGCTATGGGTAAATAGCTAACCCACCAAACTGGGGTTAAAATATATGAAAGTGTAAAAATAAACTTTAATACCAGCAATAAATTTTTTGAGTAAAATTATTACCAGTAATATATTTTTGAGGAAATAAATATTACTATCAATACATTTTTGAAGAAAAAATATTAACAGCAATAAAAAATCTTGTCGGCATTAAATAACCCATTGAGGTTGATATGCTGTAAAACAACACAAACCAAATCTCTTTGTGGGTATATTAATAGTTTCATCTTGGATGCATTGAAGGATTCCAACCAGCTTTTTCCCCATTGAGGTGTGAGCTGTCAGAGGAGAGATCATCTGCTGGTCATCAAGATATTTGGAGGTACCCTCTGGGGTATCCTCTCTATATATTTATTAGGGTAGTGCAAAAATAATGACGTAATAATGTCGTTTTTTGACGTTAAAAATACGTCAAAAAACGACATTATTACGTCATTATTTTTGCACCAACTTAATACTATCTAAAAATCTTCTTTGGCCTTATTTTATCTTCATTATTTTTTTTAGTTTTTCTGAAATATAATTTCCTCTTTTGATTTATTTCTTAGCCTCTTTATTTATTTATTTCCTTTCTTCCTTTCTTCCTTCTTTCCTTCTTTCTTTCTTTGTTTAGGATTTTTCTTAAGTAACTCCTTTCTTTCATTCTTACCTTCCTTTTTCTTTCACTGTCTTTAAAGTTTCTATCCTTTTTGTTCTTTCTTTCTTATTTTTCTTAGAGAACGGTTTTCTTTCAATCTTCCCTTCTTCCTTCAATGCCTTCGCGGCTTCTAACTTTTCCTTTCTTTTTTTTTCTTTCTTTCTTTCTTTTCTTTCTTCCTTTCTTTCTACCATTCTTTCTTTCTGTTAATTCATTTCTTACTTTGTCTTTTTCTCTGTTTTTTTCTTCTTTCTTTGATTCTTCTTTTCTTTCTTCCTTTTTGTCTTTCTTTCATTCTTTACATTTGTATATCTTTATATCTGGATCTAACCAACGCCTTTATCGACTGTGACATGTGTTCTGAAAAGGTGACAGGACCCAAAGAGTGTGAGTTCAATACCTGGTTAAGGCAGTGGAAAACTTGGAGAGGGGAATTAACAGGAGATAACTGATAACTGACATCCATTAAACATGGCACGTGGAACTAGAACAGTCTACCCCAGTTAGCGAAATAAAGGGTTAAGTTCGACATTCCAACCACCTGAAGAAGGCCGGAGCGTACAACGGCCGAAACGTTTTAATAAATATGGCGACCTCATCTTTGCTCACACGCTCGGTCCATGATATCCTTAGCATCCTTCTGTAGAACAACATCTCCGTCGCCTTGAGTCTCTTCTTCATCTTTGCGGAAATCGTCCAACATTCGCTGCCGTAACGGAGGATAGATGTCACATAACAGCTCAATACTCTTCTTTTTCACCAAAGAAATCTTCCTGTTTCGCAATACTCTGCCCAGCTTTTGGAATGTGTCCTTAGCCATCCCAATATGTATACGGATCTCAGTGTCGCACTTACTGTCCTCTGTCAAGACGCTCCCCAGATATTTAAACATCCGCACCAATTTGATTTCAATGTCCCCGACCTGCAAATCGCATTTCGCCCTCCTCTTTTTACTGACGACCATGCATTCTGTCTTCTTGTAGTTTATGCTTAGTCCCTTCTTCTCACTCTCCTTCGCCATATTCTGCAGGAGTTTTTGTCATTTCTTTTCTGTGTCTTCTATCAGTACTGTGTCATCTGCGTATCGCATGTTGTTAAAGTTATGGCCTCCAATGCTGAACCCCGGTAAGATTTCCAATTCTCTCAGAATTGCCTCAATTCAAAAAGTCTTTTATAGAAAAAACATGGAGAAGACTGAAGCCGAGTCGTCAGATCACTACCAATAATATTCCTGATTCTTCTTTGGATTTTATCAAGGATCTGAAAGTAAAGAGCAGAGGCAGCGGGCCATATGCGGAAGCAAATCTTATAAACACGGATGAATAGTAGACTTATAGATATGTAAGATAGATTCTGGAGAGAAAAATTGTCTCGCCCAACATAGTGTTATATTAATATTTGGTTGTATGTACCTTCTTTCTTTCTTTCTTTTTCCTTTTTTCTTTCTTTCTTTTTTCTTTCTTTTTTTTCTTTCTTTCTTTTTTTCTTTTTTCTTTATTTCTTTTTTCTTTCTTTCTTTTTCTTTCTTTCTTTTTTCTTTCTTTCTCTTTTCTTTTTTCTTTCTTTATTTCTTTCTTTTTCTTTCTTTCTTTTTTCTTTCTTTCTTTCTTTCTTTTTTCTTTCTTTCTTTTTTCTTTTTTCTTTATTTCTTTTTTCTTTATTTCTTTCTTTCTTTTTCTTTCTTTCTTTTTTCTTTCTTTCTTTTTTCTTTCTTTCTATTTTCTTTTTTCTTTATTTCTTTTTTCTTTCTTTCTTTTTCTTTCTTTCTTTTTTCTTTCTTTCTTTCTTTTTTCTTTCTTTCTTTTTTCTTTCTTTCTTTTTTCTTTCTTTATTTCTTTTTTCTTTCTTTCTTTTTCTTTCTTTCTTTTTCTTTCTTTCTTTTTCTTTTTCTTTCTTTCTTTTTTCTTTATTTCTTTTTTCTTTCTTTCTTAGCTTAACCAATCTAATTTTCATTTTTTTTTCTTTTATAAAAAATGTATTTATTTTTTTTCTTTTTTTAAATCAGTTTACCTTTACTGTCTTTTTTCTTCTTCTATTTTTCCTCTTCTTTTTCATTTACCAATCTACACATTTTCCTTCAGCCTCTATTCATTTCCTGCTCTATTTCTTTCATTCTGTCTGTTTCTTCCCTTCTTTCTTTCTTTCTTTCTTTTTTTCGTTCATCAATCAGTCTACATTTTCTTTTTTTCTTTTCCTTTCTCTCATTTAGCAACACGCTCTTTTTTTCGGTGTCTCTTCTTCTTTTTTATCTTTTGTTCGCCGAATTTATCTTTCTTTTCATTCTTTTTTCTTTCCTTTTCACTTTCCTTCCTTTTTTTCTTTTTTCTTTTACCAATCTACATATTTTCTTTCTTCTTCTATTTCATTCCTTTATTTCTTTTTTTTAGTTCTGTCCGTGTTTCTTTCTTTCTTCCGTCTTTTGTTTGTTTCTTTCTTTCTTCGGTCTTCTGTTTCTTTCTTTCTTTCTTTCTTTCGTTCTTTCTTTCTTTTCAAAATCAACGTACATTCTTTTCTATTTCTCTCTTTTGTTCTCCCATAAATTTTCCTTTCTTTCTTAGTCTTCCTTCTCTTTAATTTTTCTTTCACGATATCGTTCCTTCTTTTCTTTCCTTCTTTCTTTCTTTCTTTCTTTCGTTTTCCTTCTTTCTTTTTCATTCTGCTTTCTCTTTTATTTTGCTGCCTTGATTCTTTCTAAGTCTTCCTTGTCTTTTTTTTTACCTATCAACGCATATACTTTCTATTTTTCTTTCCTTCTCTATTTCTTTCTTTCCGTCTGTCTGTTTTTTTCTTTCTTTCCATCTTTCTTTCTTCCATTACTAATCCAAACTTGTTTTCTTTCTTGATCTCTTTCTTTCTCTTTTCTTTCGCTTCTAACTTCCTCTTCTTTAGCATCTGCACTCTTTCTCTTTTCCTTCCCTTCTTTTTCCTTTCTTTCCTTTAAGAATCCAGATATTTCTTCCTTTCTTTCTTTCCTGTACCAATTTACACCTTTTCTATTTTAACCTGATTCTCTCTACCTTTCTTTCTTTCTTTTACCAATGCACAGTTTGTCTTTCTTTATCTATTTCTTTCTCTCTTCCTTTCTCTCTTTTACGAAACCATATTTTTCTTTCTTTCTCTCTTCCTTTCTCTCTTTTACGAAACCATATTTTTCTTTCTTTTACCAATCCATACTTTTCTTTCTTTATCTATTTCTGTCTCTTTCTCTCTTGCTTTCTTTCTTACTTTTACCAATCCACAATTTTTTCTTTCTTTATCTATTTCTTTCTTTTCCTATCTATTCCTTTTGTTCTTTCTTTTTTTTACCAATCCACATTTTGTCTTTCTTTCGCTCTCTCTTTCTTACTTTTTATATTTCTTCTTTCTGTATCTCTTCCTCTTCCACAATATTTCTTTCTTTCTTTCTCTCTCTTCCTTTCTTTCTGTTACCAATCCACGCTTTTCTTTCTTTCACCCTCTCTCTCTCTCTCTTCCTTTCTTTCTTTTATCAAGCGAGACTTTTTCTTTATCTCTCTCTACCAATCCAGATTTTTCTTTCTTTCTGTTTCACTTTCTTTATTTCTTTATTTTTTACCAATCCACACGTTTTCCTTCTTTATCTATTTCTTTCTTTCTTTCTCCCTCTCTCTCTCTCTTCCTTTCTTTCTTTTACAAACCCACACTTTTCTTTTTTTCTTTTTTCCAATCAGCACTTTTCATTCTTTATCTATTTCTGTTTTTCTTTCTCTTCCTTTCTTTCCTTTACAAATCTACATTTCTTTCCATTTTTCTTTCTTTCTTTCAATTTTATATTTGTCTTTATTTCTTGCTCCCTGTCTCTCTCTTTCTTTCTTTCTTTTTTTCTTTCTTTTACCAATCCATATTTTTCTTTCTTTCTTTCTTTCTTTCTTTCTTTCTTTTATCAATCCACACGTTTCTTTTTTTATTTCTTTCCTTTTTCTTTCTTTCTTATTTCCTTTCTTTCTTTCTTTCTTTCTTTCTTTCTTTCTTTATCCCGCTATTCTTTTCTTGCTTTTACCAATCTACACGTTTCTTTCTTTCTTTCTTTCTTTTTTCTCTCTCTCTCTCTTCCTTTCTTTCTTTCATTCTTTCTTTCTTCCTTTCTTTCTTTCTTTCTTTCTTTTAATAATTCACAGTTTTTCTTTCTGCCTATCTATCCTCTACCTCTCTTTCTTTCTTTCTTTCTTTCTTTCTTTCTTTACCAATCCACATTTTTCTTCCTTTCTCTGACTCTTCCTTTCTTTCTTTTAACAATCTACACGTTTTCTTTCTTTCTTTCTTTCTTTCTTTCTTTTATGAATACCCATTTTGACCGACCTCATATTCTTTCCTTTTTCATTCATTCAATTTTAAGACGATTTTTATCGGTCGACTAACGCCCTACCTTCAAGTCTGCCTTTAACCACACGTCGCTTCTCTCAACTTCACCCATTCACTCTACGGCTGTAATTACTTCCTTCTACAAACTCCCAATTTCAACATCCAAAAAAAAAAGACCCCTACATTTTTTTATTAATACTAAAAGAGATGAAAAGAGATGAAACCAGAAACAAAAATTCCGAAAATCTCGAAGACAAGACATCATTCCCTGTATTCCATTCTATTTAGCTAAGCGAGATGCCTTGGGCAAGGTTTTCCATTCAGTCTCAATATGTTACCAGCGTTCATGGTCGATTACGTTTAGCGCTAAAGACGTGTTAGACATGAAGAATATATTAAGGAAAATCGTGCAGAGTGATGAGTCGTTAACAGACTTCGATGCCAATGTGTTTGGCGGGCGGGCGGCTGGTTTGCGTTATGAAGAAATGGGATTCTGATCAAACCATGATTATATATATATATATATATATATATATATATATATATATATATACTAAGTGTG
>OZ010611.1:53874832-53887332 GCA_963932145.1 Acanthosepion lycidas
AAAAGTTTAAAAAATAAATAAATAGAGCAGTCAACAAAATCAAAAACAAACAACACGCATGCGCGAAATTAAAAGAAGAAAATGATGACAATTTAGCCATATATATATATATATATATATATATATATATATATGTGTGTGTGTGTGTGTGTGTATGTGTGTGTGTGTGTGTGTGTCTCACTCTCTTTTTATCTATAATCATCATGAGTGGTAATAAAAATAAAATAGTCTTTTCATGGCGGTCATATATATATATATATATATATATATATATATATATAACGAAGCGAAACAGTCTGTCCATCATTAGTGGATGACAATATATATATATATATATATATATATATATATATATATATATATATATATATATATATATATATATATATATATATATATGTGTGTGTGTGTGTGTGTGTGTGTGTGTGTGTGTGTCTGTGTGTCTGTGCGTCTGTGTGTGTAACTGTACCGAGTAAAGATAGTTCCGTGGTAGAAGCTCTCACTGGCAGCAAATCAGTTGGGTTTCGATCCTGCCTTGAGGCATTTGGGTGTCTAGTCGTACTGAGGAGCTGGAATACGGCAAAACAGTACTGTCAGCAAATGACATAATTTTGCTCTTATTACAATATATTACAACTGGGCACTGTTGAGTCATAAGCTAATTCTAAACAACAGCCACATGCGCTAATGCAAAGCTCATCAGTAAAATGAATTGGAGCACTTTGGCTGATTGACCTTTGTTTACATTCGTAAAAACAATATGCTAGATTTAACTCTGTGACTCTACTGAGTGAAGATAGCTCAGTGGTAGAAGTTCTGACTGGCACCAAATCAGTTGGGTTTGAGGCATTCAGATGTCTAGTCGCACTGAGGAGCTGTGATACAGCGAAACAATACTGTTTGCGAAAGACCATATATATATATATATATAATTATTTATTTAGAAAATTTATAACATAAACATGTTATAAAATCACTACAAAAACAGTCATTTTGTTTCAACACTCCCGGTGTCTTATCAATTGATGATGTTGAATGTAAAATAAATGGTTTTAAAAGTTTCAAATTAATTAACGATCCTTCGCAAGAGGAAAAGGTTGTTACAAAAGCTAGAATGACCAATCAAAATACAAGTATAGGAAAATTCAAAAAGCCTGACAACGAAGTCATGTTATAATAGCTATTCAGATCGTTAAAATACGGGTAAAATTAAAAAAAGAATTTATTCTAACCAATAATTATTAAATTATATGATAGAATTTGATATTAAAATTAAAAACTGCCAATTTTAAAATCCCAATTTAATCACTATTAAGTTTAAAAGTTTAAAAAGGGGAAATAGATATGTTATTCAATTTATTTCTTCGTTGAAATTACGTTAGAATAGACGTTACTCCATCCGATCCCCTGACAATATATAGGTATACATTTTAATCCCAAGTGTGCGACTGGGGTCGTAAACTCACGCGTAAAACAACACAAACACAATCAGATCATGTGGTTATATATATATATATATATATATATATATATATATATATATATATATATATATATATTTAACCGATTAAATAAGTGAATATCTGATCCTAACCCCCTCCTACCTCAATATTAAGTATGATAGAAAGAAATATAAAAATAAACACTCTCTAAACTAGACCATGTCTCTCACACCACTCCTCGCTACCTTCTCTGTTAAAATACATAAACTTAATACTACCCGTCAAAAGTGTAAATTTCCATTTCATTTTACGTTTCACCTTTTGAAAGTGATCTCTGAAGATCCAGTGTACATTAAAAGGTCTCTGGTGAAATAAACTATTACAATGGAGCCTTAAAGTGGTCTATTTTTCTTCAATATATATATATATATATATATATATATATATATATATATTATTCCAGGATCATTTTCCCAGACTTTGTTCACTGCTCTTTGAACTGTCATAGGTGAAACTTCTCTCTTACAGAATAATTCTGATTCAGAATTATTGCGATGACCCGCTAGGTGAAACCTAGGTAGATAGGTTCTGGCTCTTTAGGTATATATATATATATATATATATATATATATATATATATATATATATATATATACACACGCCTGTATTACTCACATTGAAATTTCCTATATATCGGGCATCAAAATCGATAATATTTTTCCAAGGGATAAGCCTCTACTCCTTTTCAAAAGATAAAGAGGAAATGTGAACCGGGCGATTGTAAATATCCGTTTATCGGATGTACGACAGCTTATATACAAACTGGAAAAATGTTTTAGGAAATATTAAACAGGAAAATCTTATCGATCAATTTCAATAAATCATGATTGAAGGACATACTGCTGCCTAAATAAACTTTATCTCTCCTTCTCTCTCCCTTTCTCCCTCTCTCTTACTATATATATATATATATATATATATATATATAAACTTCAAGATAGGACATCTAACCTGTGTAATAGGTGTAATTTTGGAGGAATCGAGATTTTTATCATACAGTCTCAGTTACGGTGGACTGGTCATGTCTTGAGAATGTCTGATGACAGGATACCCAAGATCCTAATATACAGCCAGTTAGATCAGGGCTACATGAATGTAGGACGCCCATGGCTAAGATACAAAGACAAGCTGAAAAGCAACTTCTCAGCAGTTAATATACCACATAACACCCTTGAGCTCTTAGCTTTGGAGCGGGTAGAATGGAGATCAACGTGTTTTAGTGGACTCAGCAATTTTCAATCTGCTTGTTTTAATCATCTTCAAGAAGCGGAAGCAAGATCTAAAAGGTCAACCAATCTAACAGTGATCTCATCTCACAATCCTCACACTTGCTCCATATGTGGCCTCCTTTGTAAATCGCCAGCGAGTCTTAAATGCCACTTAAGATTAGCGCATAAACTTTCATAACTGAATCAATAAGCTGGCAGATCCTCATACGGAGACTCCATTATATATATATATATATATATATATATATATATATATATATATATATATATATATATATAATTTCACCTAAACGGATCGTCACGGTAACTGGCCAGTTTACCCTGACGATCCGTGATCCGTTCATGTGAAAGCTACGTAGATTTACCAGGGTCTTTAGGTTTATATTAGGTTTGCTCTGCTTCGTGTATTGAGCACTTTACGTAGATACTTTTACTAGTTTTCGAGGGTTTTTTCTTTGGACTCTGAGCATGAATTCTGGACGATTTTTTCGACTCAATTGCATAGTCTTAGTTCTTTCTTTTTTATTCCTCATTTTTCCTTAGGTATTGGTTTGTCTAACTACAAGCCGAAATACCTTAGTTACCACTATATATATATATATATATATATATATATATATATATATATATATATATATATATTTCCTTTACTTCTTTACTGCTTAGTTCATGTGAAAGGGAGATTAAGGTCATACAAACCTGTGCTGAGATTTCTACTGTTTTTCAGGAGCATTTTGTTCATGAATAGTTTACCTTTGTTCGAAGGGAAGAATGTTGTTTTCAGCCAGAAGAGAGTTCGTCAGGATAGACGTGGTCAATCCATATATATATATATATATATATATATATATATATATATATATATATATATATATAACATTGAACTTAGAAGCGACAGGCTGTTTCATGCTAGATGCAATCATCAGGCCACGATTGTTGTTTTATTTTTCTCGGCCAATTATTTATACGCACCACTGACCCATATATATAAATAGCCGAGAAAAAAACACCACTCGTGGCGTGATGATTGCGTCTAGCAAGAAACAGCCTGTTGCCTCTTAGTGTTGACTTTAATGTTTACTTTTATATTTACACTCATTGAAAGACGAAAGAAAATCACCATATTGATTGTCTAAATCCGATCTAAGCTTTTGGCTTACATAAGCCATTATCAAAGATGATAATTACATTTCAATGCATCAAACAATACACGGAATAAACAATAATGATAGTCTGTTTTTGTTGCATGAAAAATTTCAAAGGAACAACAATTTCGTGTATACGAGACGCGGAAGCGAAAATCACGTCGCAGCTCGTGACGTTCACACATGACCACGCGACAGTGAAGGCGAGAAGTGTTAAGAATGGGAAGCTGTTGGTATAAACCAATGGCTTCTGTTATCAGTTTTTGTTTCGTCTGTGTATTGTTTGATATATTGAAATGTAATTGTCATCTTTGATAATGGCTTATGCAAGCCGAAATCTTAGATTTGATTTAAACATGTATCAATATGGTGATTTCCTTTCGTCTTTCAATGATAATGTTATTAAACTATCAGAAAATATGAAAGGAACTTACTTAAAATCGACAACACTTGTCTATATTATTTAATGAAACATGTATCAATATATATATATATATATATATATATATATACGTGTGTGTGTGTGTGTGTGTATGTGTGTGTGTGTAAAAATATATAGAAAATACGAAAGAATTCGTTAGATAAATAATCCTAAGTTCTTTAGTGTTTTTGAAAAAACAGTGCTCGATAGAAAAGTAGAGTCTAAATATAATTATTTATTTAAAAATATGATTCCATATATATATATATATATATATATATATATATATATATATATATATATATATATATATATAATAAAAAAGCTTAAGCACTAATATTCCATGGTCATAATTTATTCCATTGGAATCGTAAATACGATACAATTCATCAGATCTACAAATTCAAAAAAGTTTTTGAATTTGTAGGTCTGATGAATTGGATCGTATTTACGATTCCAATGTAATAAATTATAACCATGGAATATTAGTGTTTAAGCCTTTTTATTATATCCTTACTCTGTCCTGGACATTGAGTTCTACCTGGATTCTATCCTCTCGGAATTTTTTATTCTATACATGTGTATATATGCACCTGTGGATTTTGCATATATATGTATATTTACCACTAATATTATCTATCTATCTATCTATCTATCTATCTATCTATCTATATATATATATATATATATATATATATATATATATATATATATATATAAGGTTGGTGCAAAAATAATGACGTAATAATGTCGTTTTTGCCGTTAAAAAATACGTCAAAAAACGACATTATCACGTCATTATTTTTGCACCAACCTAATATATATATATATATATATATATATATATATATATATATATATATATATATATATATATAGGGAACTTACATCATCATATGGAAATGTTCTAAGAATTTGAAAGTCTCAGCCTTCAAAAAACAAATCTGGGTTCTATTGACTCTCTGACATTAAAAGCAAGCATATTATTCTCAATGGTATAAAAATGCTTTTTTTACACACATCACTGGTTTCAGAGCTCAGAATTTCCCTTCTTATTATTTCACAGTCCTGAATGACAACCTGCATGGCGCCAACACCCATTTTCCCGCCACTAGAAAGCGTTTGTCGCGAACGCCATTTTGAAGTTTAAGGTCAAAGTAGAGAAACAGACAATGACAAAACAGAGTACAATTTCTTTTCAATCTCTTTATTGACTTGTTCCATTAATGCGCGATACAACACACAATACATTTTTTTAACTTACAAAAACGATTATCCGATTGTCATTTTTATTTTTCGTAACAGGTTTCGGACAATTTTTCTCTGATATAGGCAAACAGGCAGGCAAGCAGATAGATATAAAAAAAAATAACAGACTCATATATATGTATCCAGCTGGCCAGCTGCATAGATAGATATTAGGTTGGTACAAAAATAATGTCGTTTTCTCACATATGTTAATATGTGAGAAAATGACATTATTTTTGCACCAACCTAATAGATAGATAGATAGACACATCCAGGTGGTGTAATGGTTAGCAATCTTGTGCCACATCTAAGCTACATTCGGAAAATTACTAGATAGCTCAGATGAGGTATTATATACACTATTTCCATTGTTCGGACTAATATATATATATATATATATATATATATATATATATATATATATATATATATCACTATCTATTTCAGTTCATATCTCTCTATATCGCTGTCCATTTCAACCTCTTAATCTCTCTCATCTTTGTTGCCATATTTATCACAACGTTTAGTATTCGGAATGTCGAACTGAACCTCTTTTTTCGCTCGCTTCGGTAGACTGTTCCAGTTCCACGTTAATGGATTTCAGTTATCAATTACCTCCTGTTATCCCCCTCTTCAAGTTCTCCACCGCCTTAACCAGGTATTGAACTTACACTCTTTGGATCTAACTAACGCCATGAGTCCTTCAGGACATCTGTGTATGAATTTCTGGGACTTATAAACCTAATGTCTTCAGCAACCATTTTTACCAGTGCTTATATTGCAATTTTTGCTGTTATTATTGCTTTTCTCTGGCACTCCTTATTACTGATTCCCATATTGTATTCATTTCTATGCTTGGTCGGCTCAGGAGATTTTTCTGGCCTAGCATATGCGCTCTGTCTTTAAGTTTACGAATTTTCCAATGAAGCTCTTTGTCTATGATCTCAACCTGATCCCAATACCTGGTTAAGGCAGTGAAGAACTTAAAGAGGGGGAAATAACAGGAGATAACTGGTAACTGACAGACATCCATTGAACATGGCACGTGGAACTAGAACAGTCTACCCCAGCGAGCGAAATAAAGGGTTCAGTTCGACATTCCAACAACCTGACGAGGGCCAGAGAGTACAACGGCCGAAACGTTGTGATAAATTTGGCAGCAGAGATGAGGATGATAGTCCGAACAATGTAAATAGTATAGATAGATATGAACTGAGAGAGAGAGAGGGAGAGAGAGAGAGAGATTAAGAGGTTAAAAGAGCGATATAGAGAGATATGAACTGAAATAGATAGTGACAGATATATATATATATATATATATATATATATATATATATATATATATATATATATATAAATCACAGCAACAGGTGCGAAACAGGAGCAGAGGTAAATGTATACATATTGTATACATTAGACAATGTCATTTCCTAAGACAAATTAAATGGTAATGCCAAAAAGATAAAATTAAGATCTACAAAGGAATGTATATTAGAAGATCCTGAAGAAGCTCAGTGGGTACAACCGCCGAAATGTCGTAAATATGGAAACGAAAATGTGAGTCCAAACAATGTAAATAATTTAAATAATAACAATACATCATCTCAGAAATATAGTGAGACCCCGAAGAAGGCCGGAGAGTACAACGGCTGAAACGTCGTGAATATGGTAACTAAGATGAGGACAATAGTCCGAATAGTGTAAATAAATACAATACCTCATCTCAGAAATATAGACAGATCCTAAAAAATGCCGGAGAGTACAACGGCCGAAACGTAGTGACTATGAAAACGAATCATGAGGAAGACAGTACGAACAATGTATATAGTGTAAATAATTACAATTCATCAACTCAAAATCCATGCAAAAGTAATACGGGAACTTGAGAACTAGAATGCTGTTTTTAAATAGCCTTGTCGATCTCAGATTTTCATTTGGATGCCATGCATCGTACCAGACTCGTTCAGAAATATCTAAACTTATTACTGCATACAACCCCTTTCTATGATAAGTCTCTATGAGCGATTGCTGACTATGGGTCTTAGGGGAAAACCATACCACTTCGAAGTGGCCTGAATCATAAAGAACGACAAAATACCTGAAACCACATCACTTGTAACTCAAGTGATGTAACATGCAACTCGAAGAGTAACTCATGTAACATGTAACACAAAGGGCAACATATGTAACATGTAACATTGAATTTGTAGGTCTGATGAGTTGGATCGTATTTACGATTCCAATGGAATAAATTATGACCATGGAATATTAGTGTTTAAGCCTTTTTTATTTTATATATATATATATATATATATATATATATATATATATGTTTCATTATATAATATAGATAAGTGTTGTTTATTTATTTTATGTAAATTCTTTTCATAAAGTCTGATATGCTAAATAACATTATCATTAAACGAAGAAAGAAAATCACAATATTGATACATATTTTTTATATTGATTTTTTAATCCAATCTAAGCTTTCGGCCTACATAAGCCATTATCAAAGATGACAATTAATGTACAACATATTAAGGAATACACGGACAAGAAAGTAATGATAGTCTGTTTCTGTATATATGGATGATTTCCAAGCAACGATAAACACGTGCATATAAGACGCTGGAAGCGAAAATCGCACCGCAGCTCATGACGTCACACATGACCACGCGAGAGTGAATTCGAGAATAATTAAGTATGGGAAGCCGTTGGTATAAACCAGTGGCTTCTGTTACCAATTATACACATTCATATATATATATATATATATATATATATATATATATATATATATATATATAATGGACTCTTCCGTCGGTTTCGACGTAAGAGTATCTGACTGCTTATTGATTCAGTTATGAATGTTTGTGCAATAATCTTAAGTGGCATTTAAGACCCGCTAGTGATTTACAAAAGAGGCCACATATGGAGCAAGAGTGAGGATTGTGAGATGAGATCACTGTTAGATTGGCTGACCTCTTAGATCTTGCTCTCGCTTCTTGAAGACGATTCAGACAAGCAGATTGAAAATTGCTGAGTCCACTAAAATACGTTGATCTCCACTCTACCCGCTCCAAAGCTAAGCGCTCAAGGGTGTTATGTAGTATATTGACTGCTGACAATTTGCTTTTCAGCTTGTATCCCAGCCATGTGCGTCCTACATTTGTGGATAAGAAGGAATCAAGGTAAACCCCCAGAAAACCCACACAAGTGATTTGATTAAAGTGGTGAAGACTTGTTCAGAACCATCCACACTTTTCGGGACTATTGATACACTTAGTCGGTGCAAATAAATGCCACAGACGAAGCAGACAATATACATCAGGCTTTTTCCATCTCCTAGACCAATCGTGTTCTGTAACACTAAAGAGTTTGGCCAGCCCTGGTAGACACTATTTGCCCATAGTTGAGACCCTAACAGGTGCTACCACCCCGGGTCAGGGAGGACCTGGGAACAACAGCAATTAAAAGGTGGTTCCACGCTCTTTAAATCCGCCAATCTTCCGATGAGAAGACTTCCTGCCGGATGTACTTTACCGTCATACCGACATGATTATTCAGCTAGAAAGAGAACGGGTTAAACCCAGACCTACTCTCTTCCCAACTGAGCAATGGCGAGAGGAAAAAGACCATTCAGGCCTTCAATAATGGTACCATTCATATTCTATCTTCCATCTTAAAGGCCATTCAATAGCCAACAAAAGAAATGACTAAAGATATTTTACTGGAATTCACCGAGGCATTTATAACACTATTGGACTCTACTTTGAGCAATAAAAATGTATATTTACTCTCCAAGCTAAACAGAAGAATCCTGATGAAATTGATCATAAACGAATATGACATATTGATCATTAATTATAGCTTAGGTTCGGAAGCTCAGAAATATTAAAATAAAATTCAAATCAATCCAGGCTTGAGGCATTGGGTTGTCTATTCACGTACATTCATATCTGCTCAAAGCGTATCCAGATGTAAAGAAATGACGTCACACATTATGATATGGACAAAGTACGACAATTATTTTAAGACATTTTTATGTTTACACATTCTTTTTATATTTCACTTGTTTACATTTCGATACGCTTAGAGCATATATGAATGTACGTGAGGGATTCATTGAATATTGTAGTTTAAAAGCAGTAAAATCGACCTTGCTAATCTCGATCGGTTAAGTCATATCAGGCTCTATGACGGTTCCGTATAGGACACAGGTTCGATTTCTGTCGGAAGACGAACATTTTCTATGAAGATCTCTCGGACATTCAGGCCGGTAAATGTTGTTTAATACTGTTTATTATGAACATAGCATTTACTTAAATATTTGTATCTATAAAAAGAATGTATAAACATAAAAATATCTTAAAATAATTGTCGGACTTTCATAATGTGTGACGTCATTTGTTTATATTTGGATACGCAAGAGAATCATGGGAGATTGTAGATTAAAACAGTAAAATCGGGCTTGCTAACCGAACGCTCCTCTGTGGCCAAATCGGTTAAAGGCACGTCAGGCTATAGGACGGTGCCGTATAGCATACAGGTTCGATTCCTGTCGTAGGATGAATATTTTCTATGAAAATTTCTCGGACATTCAGGCTGGTAAATGCTATTAATACTGTTTATTATAAAACAGAGCATTTACTTAAATATCTATCAAATATATATATATATATATCTATAAAAACAATGTATAAACATAAAAATGTCTTAAAATTATCGCCGGACTTTGTCCATTTCATAATATATATATATATATATATATATATATATATATATATATATATAGTGAGAGAGAGAGAGAGAAAGAAAGAGAGAGAGAGATAGATACACACATATATATATATATATATATATATATATATTAAATATAAAGCAAAGTTCGTTCTCTGTGTCGAGTCAAAAGGTTTTTCTCGTCTGAGTCCGTCTTTCGCATCTAAAAATCGTCAGGCAACCGTGCATGGACGAATGCCCCCGCTGTTCATCTAAATGTCCCCGAGAAAATCCAAATAGGGATATGCAATATGATAGGTCCTGACCCGGCATCTCGATTCCAGTCACTTTCTCACAGATGTGATGTGGCTTCGTTCTCTCATTCCTACAAACATTTTCATGGCATCTGCTCCGACGAGCTATTTTCACTAATGCGCCGATTGCATGAATTTAAGAGTGCTGCTAGGTTGGCATTTCGGTCTCACAATTTTACTGTCGAAACCATTAAATGTAACCGCCTCTTCTACTTCAGCTTCTTTTCACACTTCCCATCAGTGTAACTACCTTCCTGTTACTTGCTTCCCTGATGGCTATAATCTTCAAAAATTTAAATTTAATGTCATTTGACATCTTCTTATTTTTATTTTTATTTTTTTAAGCATTACGCCCCGAGCAAGGCGTGAA
This sequence comes from Acanthosepion lycidas, assembly GCA_963932145.1. Lineage (NCBI taxonomy): Eukaryota > Metazoa > Mollusca > Cephalopoda > Sepiida > Sepiidae > Acanthosepion > Acanthosepion lycidas. Next base: position 53,885,781 of record OZ010611.1, read on the forward strand.
GCTACTAGGATGCAGGGGGTTGCAGAATATTTGGAGCAAGAGCAGATAAGAGTGATAGAAGAAAGGATGAGGAGAGGGATAGTGGATAGATCAAGGTAACTAGAGATGTCGATTGACATTACATTTGAATAGTTGGAGATTTTAGCTCTCAGGGAAACAGTAATTGGGAAGGGTATTCCACAGGCGAGAGGTGCGAGGTATGAAGCTATTGGAGTAGAAGAGACGACTATATTTAAAAGTTTCTACAGTGTAAGGGTGGGAGCGGGATACCAGCCTCGTAGGGTGCTTGAATTCATGGAGTCTGGGAACCAGTGAAAGCAGCTAATCGGAGCAATTACCATGAAAGTATTTGTAGAAAAGACAGAGAGAGGCGACGGCGCGTCTGTGAGAAAGTGACTGTAGACGAGACGCCAGATCAGGGCCAATTATATTACATATCCGCCTCTGGATCTTGTCAAGAACTCCGAGGTAAACAGAAGGTGCACCGGACCATATATGGCAGCAATACTCCATGCAAGGTCGAATGGTTGATTTGTATATTTGAAGTATCGATTCCGGGGAGAAAAATTTCCTGGCGCGGCACAGAGAGCCAACTTTCCTCGCTTCAATTGACTCAATGTATTTGTTCCATCTCAGGTCAGCAGTCAACGTGAGACCGAGCAGACGGAGGGAGTTGCTCTCAAGAAGTTGACTATCAGACATTCTAATGAGGAGCAGGGAAGGATCTCTATGGTGATTAATAGAGAGTAGTTTAGTTTTTGAGGCGTTAAAGTTGACAAGCCTATTCTTGCCCCAATTAACAACCGATTGGAGGTCCATTTCAAGACGCACGGCCAGCTTAGTTTTATGACTTGGTCTTCTCTTTATTCTTTCCTACAACACTCCAATACCCATTTTTTCTCTTACTTTCACTCTCTGTAACCCCTTGCGTACTAGTAGCACTCCCGCCTTGCTTGGGGCAAAATGTTTAAATATATATATATATATATATATATATATATATATATATATATATATATATATATATATATGCGTGTGTGTGTGTGTGTGTGTGTGTGTGTGTGAAGATATGTAGAAGAATAGGAAAGGACACGTGAGGTAAATAATCCGGAGTTCTTTACTATTTTTGTTTTTAGTTTTAGTTTTAAAACACAGTGCCCCATACAGAAGTAGAGCTGATTCCTAAATTTTCGCTTGAGGATGAAACAGGGCTTGATACCTTAATTAAATTTAATTTTAATAATTATATTGAGGGTTTCGGCTCTCGTTTTTAAAACATGAGAACTCTTATGTAGCGAAGGAATCATTTTTTTTTTAAATAATTACATATATATATATATATATATATATATATATAATATTTCCAGTAAGCAAAATAGGAGTTTTTTGATTTTAGCTAAAGAATTTGGATTGGGGGGGGGCATGTTTATACCGCGTTTATTGCAATGTAGTTCTCTTTATTAAAAAAAAAAGTCTTTCAAAAATAAAATATACTTCCAAAAAAAAGATATACATTATTTAAGGAATATTAGTTGATTTAAAATACTAGGTT
>OZ010611.1:53892332-53914832 GCA_963932145.1 Acanthosepion lycidas
AAGATACTGTCCAGAAGAGTTGCAGGAGATTCCGAAGCCGTCTGAAGACTGTGGTTGAAGCCAATGGCGATTTTATTGAATAAATTTGCTCATTACTATTTCAAGATGTTTTTGTGTAATTTTTGGTAAATATATCTGTTAAAGCAAGATGTCAGTGTTATTTTAAATTTAATTTAGACGACAATTTACCCATTCACGAATAGTACTAGAAGTCAGTGATTGGATCCAGATAAAAATTAGCATTTGTTACACTATATTTTCTAGATAGGTAAGATTTGTGTTTGGTGTCACCCTGTTTTTCTATATGCATGTATCCCATAGCAACCAGAGCTCTAACAAGACAAGTTTAGAAAATCTTATATATTAAGTACAGGGTATGTGTGTGTGTATGTGCGTGTGTGTGTGACCAAGCAACTCCTCCGTTCCCACTGGTCCGATATCAATGATTTATAGCTAATTCAAAAGCCCTAGAGAAGTTTGGAGCAGGGAAAGATAGATTATGCGAGGTTAAAAATATATATTAATATATTATACTAGCTATTATCTTTGCTTTTATGGACCAAGTGAGTAACTCTTATTTTCCTTTTGTATAATTTTCCTCAGTTGCCCCTCTGTCCTTTGAGAGAGAAGCCCCTGATCGCACTATGCCCAAAGACAGAGACGCAACTGAGAGATGATAAATAATGAGTAAAATAATGATAAATAGTATAAATTACTTATAGTAATTTACGCGGTATTTACTTGACCATCCACTAGGTCAGGTTGTGACACAAGGTCGGTGGGGAGCCCGAGCGCGTGCACCCGGGCAAGGAACAAAAATTCTTCGAGCCCTCGCAACCGATCACCTCCCTCTTACGCAACGATCCTTCTCTCTAGTGCATTGAGAAGGCGCGACCTCGGGCAGCTGTTCCCCAGGGCCAGGCACCTCTCAGCATAATTTTCCTCAGTTGCGACTCTGTCTCTTGAAGGAGTCGCCCATGAGTGCACTCTGCCCAAAAACAGACACGCAACTGAGAGATGATAAATAATGTGCATAAATTACTTAGAGTAATTTACGCGGTGTTTACTCATTCCCCAACGAGAAAGAGATGTGACACAAGGTCAGAATAATGTGGGGACCCGAGCGCGTACACTCGGGCAGGGACAAAAATTCCCCTCAACCCCCGCAACCGTCGGTTGCGCTGGCCTCGGTGCGAGCACCGATCCCTCCCTCTTATGCAGTGGGAGGGCGCGGCCTCGGGTAGCTGTTCCCCAGGGCTGGGCACCACTTCAGTATAATTTTCCTCTGTTGCCCCTCTGTCCTCAGACAGAGAAGCCCCTAAGCGAACTCTGTCCAAGGACAGAGACGCAACAGAAAGATGATAAATAATGTGCATATACTGAGTAATTTACGCAGCAAAGGCGCAATATCTGTATTATATATTATCTACTTCTAGGCAATATCACTCTGCAGGTTTAACTAATTTGCATATTGATTTTAAAAGTTTATTTCATTAATTAACTGTCCTTCGTTACTGTTCGTTTATTCTAGGGTTGTTTTGATATTCATATCAAAAATAGTTCTGTTTAGGGATATCGTTTTATATAGTGAAGAAAAGTTTTTGAAATTTGCATTTTCCTTGGCCTTCAACAAGTAGGCATCTATTTGTAAAACTTTCCTTAACTATAACAAGCCAATTTATGATTTTTGCTTTAACGATTTCAATTAGTGAATATATCTTACTTTGCGAAGCGATAGTTAGCGGACGAAGCCTGATAGTCTACTATGAAATTAGAGGTTCAAGTCTTTGTTCCAGGTTTTGTTCCCCACTGCTGTAGATAGGTATTGAACCTACAACTCTTTGAGTCAAGTCACTGTCCTTAAGGAGACATGACCCAATGAATAAAAGTGGTGGCGGGATGCTGTCCGAACAATGCAAATAATGTAAATCTTTTGCATATGCCTAAATAATCATTATTTACATTATTCGGACTATTGTCATCATCTTTGTCGCCATATTTTTTTACAACGTTTCGGCCGTTGTACACTCCAGCCTTCTTCAGGTGGTTGGAATGTCGAACTGAACCCTTTATTTCGCTCACTGGGGTAGACTGTTCTAGTTCCACATGCCATGTTTAATGGATGTCATTTATCAGTTATCTCCTGTTAATTTTCCATCTGAAAGTTCTCCACTGCCTTAACCGAAACGTTGTAATAAATATGGCGACAAAGATGAGGACAATAATCTGAATAATGTAAATAATGTAAATAATACCTCATTTCAGAAATATAGACAGATACTGAAAAGCCGAAACGTTGGAATAAATATGGCGACAAAGATGAGGGGAATAGTCCGAATAATGTAAATAATGTAAATAATACCTCATTTCAGAAATATAGACAGATAGTGAAAAGCCGAAACGTTCTAATAAATATGGCGACAAAGATAAGGACAATAGTCCAAATAATGTAAGTAATGTACATAATACCTCATCTCAGAAATATAGACAGATACTGAAAGGCCGAAACGTTGTAATAAATATGGCGACAAAGATGAGGACTATAGTCCGAATAATGTAAATAGTGTATATAATACCTCATCTCAGAAATATAGACAGATACTGAAAGGCCGAAACGTTGTAATAAGTATGGCAACAAAGATGAGGACAATAGCCCGAATAATGTAAATAGTGTACATCATATCTCATCCCAGAAATATAGACAGATACTGAAAGGCCGAAAGGTTATAATAAATATGGCAACAAAGATGAGGACTATAGTCCGAATAATATAAATAGTGTACATAATACCTCATTTCAGATATATAGACAGATATCTAAATAATCAGTTATATACAATCGTTTCCTTAGACCAATGATTAAAATAACTTCAAGCGAATGAACCTCGTGTGTTTTATTATTATTATTATTTACAGTACTTTTCACGCGATAGGAGTGGAAAATAACGGTTAACTTTAGCCTGGCCGAGGTTAAGAGGAAATATTATCTTCGGAGTCGGTCTACAGGGCAGCGGTTCGCAGAGAGAACGATGGAATACGGAGGGAATTGCCTGAGCACTTTCCGTTGAAGTAGCGATAGAGCAGCCAGAGACTCGCCACATCTCGCCTGTCGGGAAGAGGTTGGAGGGTCGTGAATAATTCGTCAACCACAAGGGCTCGGAGACGCCTTTCGACTATATCATGTCTGGAGGGTGAATTCTGGGCAGCTCCCGCCCAAATATAAGAACAGTACCCAATTTCTTTTTCTATTTTTTTTTTTTTGCTCGCATGGAACAAGAGGAGGCAGCCTGATGCGGGCCGTTTGGCGCTACACAATCACAAATAAGTTACGTTACGTATCACTTTTTTTAAGATTTTTAACAAGAGCAAAAAAAGTAAAATGGATGACGTATGTAACTCAAAGAGAAAATTCTAGGTTAGCCAGAAAGTCTTGACTCACTTAGGAACCGAAAGAAAGAAAAAGAACACTCGGTTTATACTAGTCTTGTTCCACACGTCGCGCCTTCAATACTAAATTATATAGTCAGGTCGATTTAGAGTGAATATAAGGTGTAACCTGAAAAAAATGTTGCCATGACAATTTATAACATTGGAAGCAAAATTTTATATTTTGCTAGAATTTTATATTTTGCTAGAAAAAAAAACTCCTCTCTCATCCTCGTTAGGGAATTTTTTCTTACGGATATTTTTTCTGAGCTACACTTTACTTGCAAAAAAAACAGGTGCTATAAGATTAAACATGATTCTTAGCCACTTGAGTAGTTTACATTTATAAGTAGTTTTCATACACCCGGTAATTTCGAAGGTCGTACGAGTTATTCGAAAATTATTATGTCAATTTCTAATATCTAGTAGTTGGGATTATGTTCCCTTATTGTGCACTATAATCTGTTACTGTTTCATATTCTTCTGGATCAGATACTATCAGCTAATATATACTATTCAAGAGACAGAAATTTATTTGAACGTGGATTTTATTTGGACTGTTCAGGAGCAGTGAAGTGAAAAACCAGCCAACAACAAAGAGTGAAGTAGAAGGAATAAAAAAAAAATGCCATTAACACCTGTATTTTAACTTTTCTTCTTGAACGCTGCTGTTGAAAATGTTTCATATTGTATTGGTTCCTTTGTTTTCTTTTACGGCATATCAGCCTCAATGGGTTATTTAATGCCTACAACATTTTCAGGATAGGTTCGTATGAATAGAATATGTATTATTTGTAAGGAATCAGTTTGGTTTCGTTTATTTTGTTTTACGGCATATCAAACTCAATGGGTTATTTAATGCCTACAAAATTTTTAGGATAGGTTCGTATGAATAGAATATGTATTATTTGTAAGAAATCAGTTTGGTTTTCGTTTATTTTGTTTTAAGGCATATCAACCTCAATGGGGTATTTAATGCCGACAACATTTTTAGGAAAGGTTCGTATGAAGAGAATATATATTATTTGTAAGAAGTCAGTTAGGTTTCTTTTATTTTGTTTTAAGGCATATCAAGCTCAATGGGTTTATTTAATGCCGACAAAATTTTTAGGATAAGTTCATATGAATAGAATATGTATTATTTGTAAGAAATCGGTTTGGATTCGTTTATTTTGTTTTAAGGGATATAAACCTAAATGGGTTATTTAATACCGACAAGATTTTTAGGATAGGGTCTTATGAATAGAATATGTATTATTTGTAAGAAATTAGTTTGCTTTCGTTTATTCTGTTTGACGGCATATCAACCTCAATGGGTTATTTAATGCCTACAACATTTTTAGGATAGGTTCGTATGAATAGAATATGTATTATTTGTAAGAAATCACTTTGGTTTCGTTTAATTTGTTTTAAGGCATATCAACCTCAATGGGTTATTTAATGCCGACAAAATTTTTAGGATAGGGTCGTATGAATAGAATATGTATTATTTGTAGGAAATTAGTTTGGTTTCGTTTATTCTGTTTTACGGCATATCAACCTCAATGGGTTATTTAATGCCTACAACATTTTGAGGATAGGTTGTATGAATAGAATATGTATTATTTGTAAGAAAACAGTTTGGATTCGTTTACTATGTTTTAAGGCATATCAACCTAAACGGGTTCTTTAATGCCGGTAATATTTTTAGGATAGGGTCGTATGGATAGAATATGTATTATTTGTAAAAAATTAGTTTGGTTTCGTTTATTTTGTTTTACGGAATATCAACCTCAATGGGTTATTTAATGCCGACAAAATTTTTAGGATAGGGTCAATATAATAGAATATGTATTATTTGTAAGAAAATAGTTTGGTTTCATTTATTTTGTTTTAAGGCATATCAACCTCAATGGGTTATTTAATGCCGACAACATTTTTACGATAGGTTCGTATCAATAGAATATGTGATATTTGTAAGAAATCAGTTTGGATTCGTTTATTTTGTTTTGTGTCATATCAAACTCAATGGCTTGTTTAATGCCGACAATATTTTTAGGAGAGCTTCGTATCAATAGAATATATATTATTTGTAAGAAATCAGTTCGGTTTCGTTTATTTTGTTTTACGGCATATCAACATCAATGGTTATTTAATGCCGACAACATATTTAGGATAGGTTCGTATGAATAGAATATGTACTACTTGTAAGAAATCAGTTAGGTTTCGTTTATTTTGTTTTACGGCATATCAACCTTAATGGGTTATTTAATGCCGACAACATTTTTAGGATAGGTTCGTATGAATAGAATATGTATTATTTGTAAGAAATCACTTTGGTTTCGTTTAATTTGTTTTAAGGCATATCAGCCTCAATGGGTTATTAAATGCCGACAACATATTTAGGATAGGTTCTTTTGAATAGAATATGTATTATATGTAAGAAATTATTTTGTTTTCCTGTATTTTGTTTTACGGCATATCAACCTCAATGTGTTATTTAATGCCGACAACATATTTAGGATAGGTTCGTATGGATACAATATGTATTATTTGTAAGAAATCAGTTTGGTTTCGTTTATTTTGTTTTAAGGCATATCAACCTCAATGGGTTATTTAATGCCGACAACATTTTCAGGATAGCTTCGTATGAATAGTATATGTATTATTTGTAAGAAATCAGTATGGTTTCGTTTACTTTGTTTTAAGGCATATCAACCACAATGGGTTATTTAATGCCGACAACAGTTTTAGGATAGTTTCGTATCAATAGATTATGTATTATTTGTAAGAAATCAGTTTGGATCCGTTTATTTTGTTTTCCGGCATATCAACCTCAATGGGTTATTTAATGCCGACAACATTTTTAGAATAGTTTTGTATGAATAGAACATGTATTATTTGTAAGAAATCAGTTTGGTTTCGTTTATTTTGTTTTAAGGCATATCAACCTCAATGGTTTATTTAACGCCGACAACATTTTTAGGGTGGGTTCGTATGAATAGAATATGTATTATTTGTGAGAAATCAGTTTGGTTTCGTTTATTTTGTTTTACGTCATATCACCCTCAATGGGTTATTTAATGCCGTCAACATTTTTAGGATAGTGTCGTATGAATATAATATGTATTATTTGTAAGAAATCAGTTTGATTTCGTTTATTTTGTTTTAAGGCATATCAACCTCAATGGGTTATATAATGCCTACAATATTTTTAGGATAGTTTCGTATGAATAGAATATGTATTATTTGTAAGAAATCAGTTTGGTTTCGTTTATTTTGTTTTAAGGCATATCAATCTCAATGGGTTATTTAATGCCGACAACATTTTTAGAATAGTTTTGTATGAATAGAACATGTATTATTTGTGAGAAATCAGTTTGGTTGCGTTTATTTTGTTTTAAGGCATATCAACCTGAATGGGTTATTTATATATTTTTATATTCCTATATATTTTCATTTCAACCTTTGGAAGTAAAGTCTGATGATCCAGAGCCCTTTAAAAGGCTGTGTGAAATAATTTGTTACGTCGAACCTTAAAGTTGTTTTGTTTTTTTTACATTGAGCTCTCCGGATATCATCCTACTTGTGTCTACCCATACGAATTTCCTGGTTTTGCTTAAACTATATATATATATATATATATATATATATATATATATATTCAGTTCAAATGGAATGCAGGCACGTACAAATTATATATAAATACATTGTCACAATCTTTCCTAGCATAGGAAATTAGGTTCAGGCTTGTTTCAATGAGTTCTTCATAAAAAAATTACTTATTCCGGTAAAGCAAAAGGTCTTAGGAATGGTTCTGGGTTATCTGATTTACTGAATCCATCAACGCGAAAATCTTGGTCCCAGAAAGCTCTCTCAAGAGCGCACATTTTTGTACGTACAGCCTTGATGAGCAAACTTATCGATGAGACAGATGCATCAGTTTGCTTAGCAAAACAGGCCTTTCAGACATTTGTTTAGTCGTTCCTTCATTTAATGAGTTATTTCTATTCTTTTACTTTTATTTCTCTAGTCATAACTTGTAGCACACAAGACTGTCATGTCTTCTTCAAATAGGCCCTATACTTTACTGACCAGTCTGCCAAAAACGAAAAGATCAATATGAAGATAAAATTGCGCTTATAACCCGGCAAAATTTAACTTTTTCAACATCGCCGATTCCTGAGATATAAAATTCTTTTACTTTGTTGTCTGACCTGCAAAATATGCAGATGTCACGTGACCATCTTGAAAACGCCACACATTGGTTTGATCGGTAGTATTCTAAAATATATGTTCGACTGTCACCTTTCTCTTTCTATCTCTCCCTGCAGACTGTTAAATTCAATTTCACAGGACAATTATCGGTCTGTAAATTGGTCAGTATTTTTTTCATTAAGAAGCGTATTGTTTTAACCTAAGGAAGGTTACTGAATAGAATAATCAAACGAAGGTTGATAAGGAATGATACCTCTTAGGACAAGAACAACACATATAAGATTCGCCAACGGCGAGTAGAAGCAGTCAACTGCTAGAAGTGAATTCCACAATGAAACTCCAACTGCAAGATATTGAACAACCGCTCCACGCGATCAGATGTGGCACAAGGCCGAATTTAATATGGCGTTTCCGAGCCTGTAGTCTCGGCAAAAAATTCCCCGTAGATCCTGTATAAAATTTGGGTCGGGTAGCTGTTTTCCGAGACGAGACTCTGCCTTTCGACATAGCCTCGTCTGGGGATCCTCTTGTCCCATAAGCAGAGTGTTTGACCAGCACAGCTGGAGACGAATCTCCCACTGCAGGATACCTACCAACCACCCCCGTATAAAATTTGGGTCTGGTAGCTGTTTTCCGAGACGAGACTCTGCGCTTCGATATTAGCCTTGTCTGGGGATCCTCTCGTCCCAGAAGCAGAGTGTTTGACCAGCTTAGCTGGAGACGAATCTCCAACTGCAGGATATCTACCAACAGCCCCACGCGGTCAGGTGTAGCACAAGCCCGAATTTAATTTAGGCTCGGCTAAAAATTCCAAGTAGACTCCGTATAAAACGGGGTCGGGTAGCTATTTCCCGAGACGAGACTCTGCCATTCGACATTGCCTCGTCTGGGGATTCTCACTGACCGGAGGCAGAGTGTTTGACCAGCACAGCTGGAGACGAATCTCCGACTGCAGAATATTTATTGCACAAAAAAGTACAAATATGGCATAATGCCGAAAAGGACGAATGGGGAAAAGGATGATCATCATCTGCCTTAGCAAAAGAACTAAGCTAGCCGCAAACACTGACCCAAACATACAAACAATATTCCTTTCACCAAAACAACTCATTCTTACTTACCATTCTTACCTCGTCTACCATAATGCCTCAGAAACTCTATGAAGTCTTAACTAGTCTCCATTTATACAATTCATTGTCTGTGGGGGGAATAAAATAATAATTTAAAAATCTTAAAATAATAAGGAGTGCCAGAGAAAAGCAATGATAACAACAAAGTTGCAATGTGAGTTTTGGTAAAAACATGATTGATAACAGCAAAAATTGCAATATGAGCACTGGTAAAAATGGTACTGAAGACATTAGGTTTATAATACCCAGAAATTCATACCCAGATGTCCTCAAGGACACATGGCGTTAAAGGCGTTGGTTAGATCCAGTGACCGGACCCAAAGATTGTGAGTTCAATACCCGGTTATGGCAGTGGAGAACTTTCGGAGGGAAATTAGCAGGAGATAACTGATAACTGACAGTAGAACGGTCTACCGAAATAAAGGGTTCAGTTCCACCTGAAGAAGGCCGCAGCGTACAACGGCCGAAACGTTGTGATAAATATGGCGACAAAGATGAGAACAATAGTCCGAATAATGTAAATAATGTACATAATACCTCATCTCAGAAATATAGACAGACTCTGGAGGATATACCAATAATATGGAGACTAATTGAAAAATCCTACCAGAAACTGGCACGAATATAGAATCATCTGACATTCTTACATCCCTACAGGCTTGGCACCAAGACTTCCTGTCAAATCGCAGTGAGAGAACCCGGTCCGAGACGAGATTTTGCCTTTGTCCGAGAGAGAACCCAGTACAATCGTTGGATAAAACATCGACTACAAGCTCATATATCCCAGACGCTCGAGGATTTCTTCAACAGAATTACTAATGAAGAAGTCCAGAGAAGGACCAACAATGACCTGGATAAATCCTTCAGACATGAATTTGAAGTAGTCAAGGTTCGCCAAGTGCAAAAATTAAATAGATTGAAAGATCAGAAGGTGACGCACAATGTCCATCACCTACTAATGAAAGCAGTAGTCAACATCAGCCAATATTAGCTGAGGGCCTGAGGAGTCAGTATTGAATTAGGGTCTCAACATCGCCACAACCATCAAGCGAGTACCATACTTGGACGTCATTACCAGAGGGGAGGAGGTGGCCTTGAACATCCCTCAGGCTCAGGGGGATGAACTGAGATGGAAAGTAAGACAGACCTTGGAGAAAGCCAAGCCGCCCAGGTCTAACATAACAAAACTGGAGAGGCGGGCGATTGGATCCCTACAGAGGAACGAAAACATCATCATACTACCGGCTGACAAAGGTAATGTGACTGTAGTGATGGACAGATCAGATTATACAAGACTGGAAGACTTCATTAGCAATGGTAGCTACATCAAAGTGAAAAAGAATCCTACTATGAAAACGGAACGCAAACACTCACAGATCCTAAACAAGAACAAGGATCACTTGGCACCTAAGACGTATAGGCAGTTATCACAGCGTTACACCAAGCTACCTCACATATAAGATCTCCATAAGATTCACAAAGACGGTATTCCGCTCAGGCCGATTGTTAGTTGCCAAGGCTCTGTGTGCCATCCTCTGAGTCGCTTCCTTGTAGATATAATTGACCCATTGATCGGAAAGTCTCCTTCATATGTCCGAAACTCCTTCCACTTCGTGGAAATAATCAAAGATGCTTCCATCCTATCCAACCAGATGGTGAGCTTGGACGTTGTGAGTTTGTTCACCAAGGTACCCATGGAGGAGGCACTCTCAGTAGTCAGATTGACCTCTGACTCTTCCCTAGAAGAACGGACCAGTATTCCAATAGATAATCTGATGGAGATGTTGACTTTCTGTACACAAACAACATACTTCGGAATGGGATCACACATATATCGACAGGATGAGGGCTTAGCAATGGGCTCGCCATTATCACCAGCAATGGCGAATATAAACATGGAATATTTTTATTTTAATCTATATCTCTAAAGCCAACTATATGGTTAAGGTACGTAGATGACACCTTCATACTCTGGCCACACCAGGAAGATGCTCAGGTTCTACTGGACCATGTGAACTCAATAAGACCTTCGATACAGTTCACAATGGAGAAAGAGAGTAACAACACACTCCCATTCCTGGATGTTCTAATATCTCAAACGGAGCATGGGTTTAAGACCGTAAACCGACCTTCACCGGACAGTACCTCAATTTCAACTCCCATCATCCATACAACGTAAAGAAAGGGATCGTCCGTTGCTTACAACACCGAGCAAAAGTCATAAATTGCGACCCAGAGACGTTAGATAAAGAATTGGTCAGTATAAGTAGTACCCTACAACGTAACAACTACCCTGGGTACATGGCAGCAGCTCCCCAAAACTGGGATAGGCGGGTACAAGAGGAGGAGGGCAACAACACTCAGAAAACAGTCTGCCTGCCTTATGTGAAGGGGTTATCAGAGAAAATACAAAGGATCTGCGGTCCATATAACATCAGGACAACCTTCAAAAGCTTGACGACACTTCGCAGATATCTCTCCCGAGTAAGACCCGCCCATAGAGGCGAACATGACTAAAGACTGTGTGTACGCTATCCCGTGCAGCTGCGGAAAGAAATATAAAGGTAAGGCTTCAAGATCACCAGAAAGCTGTGACACGAGGGAAAGTAGAAAAATCAGGCGTGGCTGACCACATATGGAGACAGATCACCGCCCTCTGTGGGATCATGTTGAGATCATAGACAAGGAACACCATTCGAAAATTCGTAAACTTAAGGAATCAGAACATATGCTAGGCCACAAAAATCTCCTGAGCCAACCAAGCATAGAAATAAATACAATATGGGAACCAGTAATAAGGAGTGCCAGAGAAAAGCAATGATGACAACAAAGTTGCAATATGAGCTCTGGTAAAAACATACAATGATGGCAGCAAATTTGCAATATGAGCACTGGTAAAAATGGTACTGAAGGCATTAGGTTTATAATACACAGAAATTCAGACCCAGATGTCCTCAAGGACACATGGCTCAATGGCGTTGGTTAGATCCAGTGACAGGACCCAAAGAGTGTGAGTTCAATACCCGGTTAAGGCAGTGGAGGGATAACTGACAAACATGGCACGTGGAACTAGAACAGTCTACTAGAACAGTCTACCCCAGTAAAGGGGTAAGTTCGACATTCCAACCACCTGTGGTAAATATGGCGACAAAGATGAGGACAATAGTCCGAATAATGTAAATAATGTACATAATACCTCATCTCAGAAACATAGACAGATACTGAAAGGCCGAAACGTTGGAATAAATATGGCGACAAAGATGAGGGGAATAGTCCGAATAATGTAAATAATGTACATAATACCTCATCTCAGAAACATAGACAGATACTGAAAGGCCGAAACGTTGTAATAAATATGGCGACAAAGATGAGGACAATATTCCGAATAATGTAAACAGCGTACATAATACCGCATCTCAGAAATATAGACAGATACTGAAGGGCCGAAACGTTGTAATAAATATGGCGACAAAGATGAGGACAATAGTCCGAATAATGTAAATAATGTACATAATACCTCATCTCATAAATATAGACAGATGCTGAAGGGCCGAAACGTTGTAATAAATATGGCCACAAAGCTGAGGACAATAGTCCGAATAATGTAAATAATGTACATAATACCTCATCTCAGAAATATAGACTGACTAAACAATATGGTGTTAGTAATAATCTTCGACTGCAGATCAACGTACATTATTTACTACTGTAATTATGTGAATGGGGGCATACCAATCATCGTCCGTAGGTATACTAAAACTAGAGCTGGTAGTTCTTTGTTAACTGTTATATTTTTTTAATTCTATATACATGGCTACTGATATATGCCAGTTGATAAATAGTGAAATACGGTTACGTTTTACTTCAGGTTTATTATTTCAGATCTGCTTTACAAATTATCCACCATAACTAAATTTCCCTAGTTAGTCCAAATGAGTAATTTTCAATTATCAAAAGAGGGGACTATAGCATTTCTAAAAATAGCATATTTAGCTTGGTAACATTTTTCCCGGTGAACATTCATGTCGACTACATTAGTATAGCCATCAAATATCCCGCGTGTACGACAAATTAAAGGAATGTATTGCTTTGGTCAGCCGAGGCCGGACTTTGTTTCAGCAAGACAACGCGATGCCACAGACTGCCAGGTTGACTAAGGAGAAGTTCAAGCAGATGAACGATGTTGAGATTCTTCCACATCCAACATTCAGGCCCGATGGTGCTCTGAGCGGCTGTAGGCTATCCCGCTCAGTGGCACACATCCTCCTCGAAAACGACCAGCGATTCAACACTTTTGATGAAGTGAAGGAAACTTGTTTACAGTTTTTCTTTTTTTATTATTCAAAGCCAGCGGGCTGGTATCTGGGACAGATTCGGATGTTCGCAGATCGCTGGTTGAAGATCGTCAAGAATGATGATCTTTATTTTGAAGAAAGAATAAATGTGGCTGTAACTCCATAAAATGTTGTTTTCTTTCCGCCTTTCTGGACAAACTAATAATGTAAAAAAAATCACGACATTAACGTTCCATTTCGCGACTGCGATCATTACCATCATGGGATGTGAGGGTGGTGTAATAGATATCCGTTCAGAAAATAAAATTGGAGAACCGAGTTCGTATAGCAGTCGAATTTCGTTACATTCACTTTCGCGCAAATACTTTTGGAAATGTATGAATTCATCTCTTCATCGTCCCCCAAGCTATGGATTAAATATTAGTTCAGGTTGGGTTCTTCAATCTTGGGTGGAATGCAATCTAGGAGAATTAAAGTTCTGAATTCAAAACCCGTATGTAGACATGGTGAGACAAGTACTATGGAAAGTTTGTGGAGTTTAGAAGAAAGACAACACTGAATTCAAAATCTCCAACTACGGATAAACAGTGGGGCAGACTGGGCTATTCAGACTTGTTTGGCAAACATTCTCGGAGAAGGACAACCCTGAATTTAAAAACCGTATGTAGCCCAGACGAAGCACATACAATGCAGCTCCTGACACTATTATTCAGACATAGGATCCCGATAGAGCATATATAACTCATTTACAAAATAATTAAAAAAATCAAGACATTGACGTTCCACGCTACATCAAACATAAGGTTAGGAAGGAAACCGGTATAAAAAGATCCATGACAGTTAATTGGTTATTCTGTAGCCTTGAGTGGCAACCAATTTAGAAGAAGGACAACTCTGAACTGCAAACATCCAACTATGGGTAAATAGTAGAGCAGACTGGTCTCTTCAGCCTTGGGTGGCAACCAGTCTTTCAACTCTCAATTGAAAAAAAAAACGAATGTAGCTCTGGCGAAGTACATACACCCTTCTGCAAACAACCAATTTAGTTCCATTTCTTTCCTACATACGGTCAATTTTGGACCTACTGGAGTAACAGGGAGTAATCGATGTATATTTTTGCATCATATTAGGTCATTTGCATTGGTGTGCAATAATATGAATCAATTTTCGGGGCGTATGATGAAATGTTTTTCCTTGAAAAATATTGCGTTATCCGGGATTGCATCATTTTTTTTTTTATCAAGCGCAGACACTATTGTCTTGACTGTCGATTAGTTGTCCAATGGCCATTGTCTGCGATGGACGTTACGACAAGGCAGCGTACGGAAACTATAACGTTGCACGAACACAATGGCGAGCCTTCTCAGGGAGCAAATTAAGGTACTGGCCTGGAAAGTGTCCTGATTTAAATCCAAGCGAGAATCCGTGGTCAATCTGCAAAGAACGATTTCGTAGAATGGATATGCGAAGTACTAACATGTGCACTGGGTCATGTTTCATTGGAAAAATATGAAAAAAAAGTAAATAATAACGGAATTATTCGTTTTGTTTCAATTAATTTGCACAATTGTGTGCATATCAATTTCATTTTAATTCAAATTTTGAATTAGATACATGTGCGCCTTATATTTTAATTTAATCACAAATTTAAAATATTTCTACAATATTTAAAAAAAATTGTGGTTAGTCCTTTTTTCTCCCTTTCCTTTATTACATTCTGTAGGAGACCCTGTATTTTCCTTTCAATGTCTGTTATCAACTCTGACCTAAATTTAATTCACATTATAATATATTTTTTAATCTTTTATTTTCACAGTTAATTTTTTTTCTTTTTGTGATTGTGATTTTTTTATTATTTCGCATCATGGCAATAAAGCCACTAAGATGCAAGGGGTTACTGAGGATATGAAAAAACACAATTAAGGAGAGAGAATTATAAAAGAACAAGAATTAAGACGACAGAAGATACCGATTGACATTGCATTTAAGTTTTTGAAGACAATGATAAGATTTTATCAAGCAGGATCACTCAAATTTATTTGAAACATTCGGTTATTAAAATTAAATGCCGGTAAACAATGCATATCGTGAATAATTACGATTTTTATTGATCTTGATTGTGCATTAGTCGAATATTCCATTATCATTGAAATTAACTTGGAAATTGAAGTCGTCCTTTTTATTTGATAATTTCCTCCGTTTATTTGCGAGGCAAGAATAAACGTAAGATAACTATTAAGGCTATTATTTCGAATCTATTTTATCCGAGTTAAGAGGCGAAAGAGTTGAAACACGAGTAAATTATATTCTCATCGTATTTTCAACCGTGAAAATGTGAGCACTTTTCTCATAGTTCAGTTGAGCAATTATTACGTTCAAAATTTTCGATCGAATCAATTCTTCTGAAGGTCAATTTTTCTTCACTGATCAAATCAGATGATTGTAAACACCACGATCCTTTCAATAGCTGCATAGTATGTACTTCACCATACAATAAATGAATAAGAATTAAGAAGACAGAAGATAACGATTGACATTGCATTTAAGTTTTTGAAGAGCAAAATTAAGTGAAAAGCAAATTTAGGTCGTAATTTTTTTTAATGTTTTAAATGATTTTGAGACACCCAATATATATATATATATATATATATATATATATATATATATATATATATATATATATATATATAATAGGCTTAAACACTAATATTCTATGGTCATAATATATTCTTGCCTTTAATTCAGTTTTCCAGATTTCTCTTCTTATACCTATGTACTGATGATGAGGAAGGGGAGCTATGATGATGATGTAGGTAGACATAGTTGGGATAAGAATGATCTTGAACAAAAAAAGCAATATTTTTCTTCCAAGGGTTCGAAGAAATCGGACTGGAAATAAACATAAAAATAAAAATAAAAAATTGAAAATTGAAATGAAAATAGCGATGGCATCTAGTCTAACTCCATCACAGGAACTTGTGGAACTTGGGAAATTTAGGAATCCATATCTTCGCCCCCCACTCCCCAGTTATCCATTTATTAGTTGAACTTGTCTCAGTAAAAAGCATTATAATCTCGAAAATCTCTTCATTTTTTTAATCATTTCACCCCAAGCAAGGCAAAAAAGGCACTAAGATGCCAGTGCTTACTGAGTGTGAGAGGATATGAGAAAAAACACTATTAAGGAGAGAGAAAAATAAAAGAACAAGAATTAAGAAGGCAGAAGATAACGATTGACATTTAAATTTTTGAAGACAAAAGTTAAGTGGAAAGCATAAAAACCAGAAGAGAGTTGCACATGTTCCTAAGATGGAGTTAGAGTAGATGTCATCGCTATTTTCATTCAATTTTAGGTCGTAATTTTTTTTTAATGTTTTAAATAATTTTGAGACACCCAATATATATATATATATATATATATATATAATAGGCTTAAACACTAATATTCTATGGCCATAATATATTCCAGTGGAATCGTAAATACGATCCAATTCATCAGACCTACAAATTCAAAAAGAAAACAGAAAAAAAAACTCCGGAAATAGAAAATAAAATTTAGTGAGAGTGTATGTATGAGAGGAAGATGGGGCACTAAAATCGGAAGGCATATTGGAACAAAGAAAAATGCTTTCCTAAAGCTAAGCAAAGTATAAAAGTGAGGGAAGTTTCATTGTTATTGGTCGTCGTACAGGACAATCTCCTCACAGACGAAGAAGTGACTTTAAGCAAAAAATGGTTCTACAGAAGGATGCTGGGAATACCATGAACGGAACATATGAATAACGAGAAAGCTTTCGGGAAGGTGAAAAACAAAAGTACAAAAAAAAACGATTTAAAAAAATAAAGAAGCAAAAATAATAAAATTGAAAGAAAGAAAGAAAGAAAGAAAGAAAGAAAGAAAAAGGGGAGAGTTAAAAAAAATAAAAGGAGGAAAAATAATATAAATTGAACTGCAAGAAAGAAAGAAAGAAAGAAAGAAAGAAAGAAAGAAAGAACAAGGGGAAAGTTAAAAAAAATAAAAGGAGGAAAAATCATAAAATTAAACTGAAAGAAAGAAAGAAAGAAAGAACAAGGGGAGAGTTTAAAAAATAAAAGGAGGAAAAATAATATAAATTGAACTGAAAGAAAGAAAGAAAGAAAGAAAGAAAGAAAGAAAAAGGGGAGAGTGAAAACAAATAAAAGGAGGAAAAATAATATAAATTGAACTGAAAGAAAGAAAGAAAGAAAAAAGAAAGAAAGAAAGAAAGAAAGAAAGAACAAGGGGAGTGTTAAAAAAAATAAAAGGAGGAAAAATAATATAAATTGAACTAAAAGAAAGAAAGAAAGAAAGAAAGAAAGAAAGAAAGAAAAAGGGGAGAGTGAAAACAAATAAAAGGAGGAAAAATAATATAAATTGAACTGAAAGAAAGAAAGAAAGAAAGAAAGAAAGAAAGAAAGAAAGGAAAGAAAGAAAGAAAGAAAAAAAGAAAGAAAGAAAGAAAGAAAGAACAAGGGGAGAGTTAAAAAAAATAAAAAGAGGAAAAATAATAAAATTGAACTGAAAGAAAGAAAGAAAGAAAGAAAGAAAGAAAGAACAAGGGGAGACTTTAAAAAATAAAAGGAGGAAAAATAATATAAATTGAACTGAAAGAAAGAAAGAAAGAAAGAAAGAAAGAAAGAAAGAAAGAAAGAAAGAAAGAAAGAAAAAGGGGAGAGTGAAAACAAATAAAAGGAGGAAAAATAATATAAATTGAACTGAAAGAAAGAAAGAAAGAAAAAAGAAAGAAAGAAAGAAAGAAAGAACAAGGGGAGTGTTAAAAAAAATAAACAGAGGAAAAATAATATAAATTGAACTAAAAGAAAGAAAGAAAGAAAGAAAGAAAGAAAGAAAGAAAAAGGGGAGAGTGAAAACAAATAAAAGGAGGAAAAATAATATAAATTGAACTGAAAGAAAGAAAGAAAGAAAGAAAGGAAAGAAAGAAAGAAAGAAAAAAAGAAAGAAAGAAAGAAAGAAAGAACAAGGGGAGAGTTAAAAAAAATAAAAGGAGGAAAAATAATATAAATTGAACTGAAAGAAAGAAAGAAAGAAAGAAAGAAAGAAAGAAAGAAAGAAAGAACAAGGGAGAGTTCAAAAAAATAAAAAGAGGAAAAATAATATAAATTGAAAGGAAAGAAAGAAAGAAAGAAAGAAAGGAAAGAAAGAAAGAAAGAACAAGGGGAGAGTTAAAAAAAATAAAAGGAGGAAAATAATATAAATTGAACTGAAAGAAAGAAAGAAAGAAAGAAAGAAAGAAAGAAAGAAAGAAAGAACAAGGGGAGAGTTAAAAAAAATAAAAGGAGGAAAAATAATATAAATTGAACTGAAAGAAAGAAATAAAGAAAGAAAGAAAGAAAGAAAGAAAGAAAGAAAGAAAAAAAGAAAGAAAGGAAAGAAAGAAAGAACAAGGGGAGAGTTAAAAAATAAAAGGAGGAAAAATAATATAAATTGAACTGAAAGAAAGAAAGAAAGAAAGAAAGAAAGAAAGAAAGAAAGAAAGAAAGAACAAGGGGAGAGATAAAAAAAATAAAAGGAGGAAAAATAATATAAATTGAACTGAAAGAAAGAAAGAAAGAAAGAAAGAAAGAAAGAACAAGGGGAGAGTTAAAAAAAATAAAAGGAGGAAAAATAATATAAATTGAACTGAAAGAAAGAAAGAAAGAAAGAAAGAAAGAAAGAAAGAAAGAACAAGGGGAGAGATAAAAAAAATAAAAGGAGGAAAAATAATATAAATTGAACTGAAAGAAAGAAAGAAAGAAAGAAAGAAAGAAAGAAAGAAAGAAAGAACAAGGGGAGAGTTAAAAAAAATAAAAAGAGGAAAAATAATATAAATTGAAAGGAAAGAAAGAAAGAAAGAAAGAAAGGAAAGAAAGAAAGAAAGAACAAGGGGAGAGTTAAAAAAAATAAAAGGAGGAAAATAATATAAATTGAACTGAAAGAAAGAAAGAAAGAAAGAAAGAAAGAAAGAAAGAAAGAAAGAAAGAAAGAACAAGGGGAGAGTTAAAAAAAAATAAAAGGAGGAAAAATAATATAAATTGAACTGAAAGAAAGAAAGAAAGAAAGAAAGAAAGAAAGAAAGAAAGAAAGGAAAGAAAGAAAGAAAGAACAAGGGGAGAGTTAAAAAAAATAAAAGGAGGAAAAATAATATAAATTGAACTGAAAGAAAGAAAGAAAGAAAGAAAGAAAGAAAAAAAGAAAAAAGAAAGAAAGAAAGAAAGAACAAGGGGAGAGTTAAAAAATAAAAGGAGGAAAAATAATATAAATTGAACTGAAAGAAAGAAAGAAATGAAAGAAAGAAAGAAAGGACAAGGGGAGAGTTAAAAAAAATAAAAGGAGGAAAATAATATAAATTGAACTGAAAGAAAGAAAGAAAGAAAGAAAGAAAGAAAGAAAGAAAGAAAGAACAAGGGGAGAGTTAAAAAAAAATAAAAGGAGGAAAAATAATATAAATTGAACTGAAAGAAAGAAAGAAAGAAAGAAAGAAAGAATGAAAGAAAGAAAGAAAGAAAGGAAAGAAAGAAAGAACAAGGGGAGAGTTAAAAAAAATAAAAGGAGGAAAAATAATATAAATTGAACTGAAAGAAAGAAAGAAAGAAAGAAAGAAAGAAAGAAAGAAAGAAAAAAGAAAGAAAGAACAAGGGGAGAGTTAAAAAAAATAAAAGGAGGAAAAATAATATAAATTGAACTGAAAGAAAAAAAGAAAGAAAGGAAAGAAAGAAAGAAAGAAAGAACAAGGGGAGAGTTAAAAAAAATAAAAGGAGGAAAATAATATAAATTGAACTGAAAGAAAGAAAGAAAGAAAGGAAAGAAAGAAAGAAAGAAAGAACAAGGGGAGAGTTAAAAAAAATAAAAGGAGGAAAAATAATATAAATTGAACTGAAAGAAAGAAAGAAAGAAAGAAAGAAAGAAAGAAAGAAAGAAAGAAAGAAAGAAAGAACAAGGGGAGAGTTAAAAAAAATAAAAGGAGGAAAAATAATATAAATTGAACTGAAAGAAAGAAAGAAAGAAAGAAAGAAAGAAAAAAAGAAAGAAAGAAAGAAAGAAAGAACAAGGGAGAGTTCAAAAAAATAAAAAGAGGAAAAATAATATAAATTGAACTGAAAGAAAGAAAGAAAGAAAGAAAGGAAAGAAAGAAAGAAAGAACAAGGGGAGAGTTAAAAAAAATAAAAGGAGGAAAAATAATATAAATTGAACTGAAAGAAAGAAAGAAATGAAAGAAAGAAAGAAAGGACAAGGGGAGAGTTAAAAAAAATAAAAGGAGGAAAATAATATAAATTGAACTGAAAGAAAGAAAGAAAGAAAGAAAGAAAGAAAGAAAGAAAGAAAGAAAGAAAGAAAGAACAAGGGGAGAGTTAAAAAAAAATAAAAGGAGGAAAAATAATATAAATTGAACTGAAAGAAAGAAAGAAAGAAAGAAAGAAAGAATGAAAGAAAGAAAGAAAGAAAGGAAAGAAAGAAAGAACAAGGGGAGAGTTAAAAAAAATAAAAGGAGGAAAAATAATATAAATTGAACTGAAAGAAAGAAAGAAAGAAAGAAAGAAAGAAAGAAAAAAGAAAGAAAGAACAAGGGGAGAGTTAAAAAAAATAAAAGGAGGAAAAATAATATAAATTGAACTGAAAGAAAGAAAGAAAGAAAGGAAAGAAAGAAAGAAAGAAAGAACAAGGGGAGAGTTAAAAAAAATAAAAGGAGGAAAAATAATATAAATTGAACTGAAAGAAAGAAAGAAAGAAAGGAAAGAAAGAAAGAAAGAAAGAACAAGGGGAGAGTTAAAAAAAATAAAAGGAGGAAAAATAATATAAATTGAACTGAAAGAAAGAAAGAAAGAAAGGAAAGAAAGAAAGAAAGAAAGAACAAGGGGAGAGTTAAAAAAAATAAAAGGAGGAAAAATAATATAAATTGAACTGAAAGAAAGAAAGAAAGAAAGAAAGGAAAGAAAGAAAGAAAGAAAGAACAAGGGGAGAGTTAAAAAAAATAAAAGGAGGAAAAATAATATAAATTGAACTGAAAGAAAGAAAGAAAGAAAGAAAGAAAAAAGAAAGAAAGAAAGAAAGAACAAGGGGAGAGTTAAAAAAAATAAAAGGAGGAAAAATAATATAAATTGAACTGAAAGAAAGAAAGAAAGAAAGAAAGAAAGAAAGAAAGAAAGAAAGAAAGAAAGAAAGAAAGAACACGGGGGTAGTTAAAAATAATAAAACGAGGAAAAATAATATAAATTGAACTGAAAGAAAGAAAGAAAGAAAGAAAGAACAAGGGGAGAGTTAAAAAAAATAAAAAGAGGAAAAATAATATAAATTGAACTGAAAGAAAGAAAGAAAGAAAAAAAGAAAGAAAGAAGAGAGGAAGGAGAATGCATGATATGAAAACAAATAGGAGGGAATGAAAAACTTAACAAATTAAAAGAAGGAAAATAATAAAATAGAAGTGAAGAAAGAAAGAAAGAAAGAAAGAAAGAAAGAAAGAAAGAAAGAAATTTAAAAAATTAAATAAAAAGATAAGAAGGAATGAAAAAGTTAAAAAATTAAAAAAAGAAAAATAATAAACTTTAAGAAAAAGAAGGAAAAAAGAAAAAGAAAGAACGGGAAAGAAAGAAAAAAGAATAAGAATCAATATAAAAAAAAATTGTTGCAAAAAAGAAGGAAGGAAGGAAGTAAGGAAGAAAGAAAGAAAGAAAGAAAGAAAGGGAAGAAGGATGGAAGGAAGGAAGATAAGAAGGAAGGAAGGATGGAAGTAAGGAACGATGGATGTAAGGAAGGAAGGAAGATAGGAAGGAAGGAAGGAATGTAGGAAGATTGGAAGGAAGATAGGAAGGAAGGAAGATAGGAATGAAGGAAGATAGGAAGGAAGGAAAATAGGAAGTAATGTAGGAAGGAAGGATGGATGTAAGGAAGGAAGAAAGGAAGGAAGGAAGGAAAATAGAAAGGAAGGAAAGAAGGAAGGAAGGAAGGAAGGAAGGAATGTAGAAAAGAAGATTGGAAGGAAGGAAGGTAGGATGTAAGGAATGAAGAAAGAAAGAAATGAAGATAGGAAGGAAGGAAGGAAGATAGGAAGGAAGGAAGGAAGGAAGGATGTAAGGAATGAAGGAAGGAAGGAAGGAAGGAAGGATGTAAGGAATGAAGAAATGAAGAAATGAAGATAGGAAGGACGGAAGGAGGATAGAAAGGAAGGAAGGAAGGAAGTAATGTAGGAAGGAAGGATGGATGTAATGAAGGAAGGAAGGAAGGAAGGAAAATAGGAAGGAAAATAGGAAGGAAAATAGGAAGGAAGGAAGGAAGGAATGTAGAAAAGAAGATTGGAAGGAAGAAAGGATGTAAGGAATGAAGAAAGGAAGAAAGGAAGATAGGAAGGAAGAAAGGAAGATAGAAAAGAAGGAAGGAAGGATGTAAGGAATGAAGGAAGGAAGATAGAAAGGATGTAAGGAAGGATGTAAGGAAGGAAG
>OZ010611.1:53919832-53922332 GCA_963932145.1 Acanthosepion lycidas
TTGGTAATTTGTTTGGGTTAATTTATTTTTTGTTTATTTTATTGTCATTTTGTTTGTTTTTTTTTTTTCTCAGTTTTCGATTTTTAAGTAACGTAGTAAAAATTTCTTTTCATGTTGGTATTTTGAGATGAGCTTGGATCGTTTATTTAATAATTTATTTTGGTCTGGGAAGGTCATGATAGCTATTTCTTCCTCCAAGCAAAGTTTGCAAGTTTTGGATTGGTTGTTGTAGGCTGATGATCTTTTCCTTATTTTCCAAGATATTTTTGGTGTGATGTGCGTTTTTTTTTTAATTTCCCAGATATACTTAGAAAGCATTGTTCGCGTATTTACTATTTGTGAAAGATGTTTTGTGTGCATAATTTTTTGTTTCCAGGGTCCTTCAGTTACTCCTATGTATACGTTTTCTTCATTATCTGGTGATTTCATCGTGGCTTTGTATATTCGTTCTTTATTCTGCAGTTACACGTGGGTCTAATTTGTTCGTGTGGTTTGTTGATAGTTTTCCAGTTGTGCGTTTTTAATTATTTATGCCATGTTCTCGGTGCAACTGTAGCTGTTTTTTACTGTGTTTTTGTTGAATATTTTGTGTAGGGTTCTTGATTCCGGGAAGTTTTTGTGTAAGCGTTTGAAGAATATTTTTCCTACGTTTGTTTTTACGTTTTTGGATATATTGTCGATATATTATATTTTTAGTTTGGCGCCTTGTTTGTTATTTTTTATTTATTTATTTTGTTGACTGTATAATTTTGTAGGGTCAGTTAGGGAGAAAATTACCACCATGACGCAAATCACCCCGCCAGAAATTTGGAAACGGCATGATGTACTTCTTGGCGTTCGCGCCGGAATCTTCAATACGAATATTTCAAAGTGTTTTGGTGGGAATCGGATGACATTATAGAAGATTCAGATGAGTCTAATGGTGATTACGAAGGTGTTTGGAGTGATCACTAGTGATGGCAAAGTTATGCCTCCATTTATCTTCCCATTGGGACTCAGCCTCAAGGGGGTTTTAATAATATGCCCTGAGGAGGTAGTGCTGCTCTGGGTCAAGAGGGTGGCTGCTGGAAGACGCCATATCTAGCAACAACTCTGCACCATGCCACGCGAGCAGCAGAACCCAGTCATGGTTTTCAAATAATTTCTGCGACGCCTAACATCTGGTCACCTAACTCCCAAGATTGCAACCACCTTGATTATTATGCGTGGTGCGCAATTAACACTAAAGATGAACTGAAGACAATGATTATGACAGCATTCACTAACTTAAACTAGGAGACGTACCAAAAGAGATGCAGGAGTTTCCGAAGTCGTCTAGAAGCAGTAGTTGAGGCCAACAGAAATTTTATTGAATAAATTTTCTCTTTAGTATTTCAAGATATTTTTTGTAAATATATGTTAAAATGAGATGCCAGTGTTATTTTCATTTTTGCATAAATTAGACGAAAATTTACCCCACGCACCTAATATATATATATATATATATATATATATATATATATAAACGCCCGGTAACACCAACGATGAACTAATGGCAAGGATTATTGCAATATTCACCAATTTAAACAAGGAAACTGTTGCAGAAGATTCCGAAGACGTCTCTAGGCCGTGGTTGAAGCCAATGGCGATTTCATTGAATAAATTTGCTCTTTAGTATTTCAAGATATTTTTGTGTAATTTTGGTAAATATATCTGTTAAAAAGAGACGTCGGCGTTATTTTCATTCATGTTTGAATGAATAAAAATTCTGGATTAAATATATATATATATATATATATATAATTTATGCCAAAACCAAGATACTTTTCTCTCATTCCCTACACCTCTAAATATGGAATTACTTGTTATTATAGATACTATTGTTATTATTTTCGACTTTTTCGTCTTTTCCGATTCGTTATCTGTCATGTTCGCAAGGACAATTTTAAAAAAGAAAAACCTATTTTCCGTTTCTTTAAGGAGGTATAAAATTCCATAAGGACAAAAATGCCCTTAGGAATAACGAATATGCGTGGGTGATCTCTGAATATATAAGAAGGAGACATGATACGGCTCGATATTTAGCGGGTAGAGCTGGAACTAGATAAATAGATAGATAGATAATGAAGAGAACAAATAAGAAAGAAAGAACGAAAGAAAGAAAGAAAGAAAGAAAGAAAGAAAGAAAGAAAGAAAGAAAGAAAGAAAGAAAAAAAAAGAAAGAAATAGGAAGATTGATAATAAGAAATGGTGATAGGCAAAATCAAAAAATGAAAAAGAAAGAAAGAGTGATTGACAATGAGAAAGGAACAATGCGTGATAGATAAACACAAGAACGAGATAGATAGATAGATAGATAAAATGTTAAGACAGAAGGAAGGAAGGAAGGAAGGAAGGAAGAGATTGATGACGAGAAAGAGACAACAGGTGAGAGACAAAAACAAAACCAGATAGATAGACAGACAGACAATGAAAAGAACAAGTAAGACATAAAGAATGAAAGAATGAAAGAGAGAGAGAC
>OZ010611.1:53929832-53934832 GCA_963932145.1 Acanthosepion lycidas
CAGGACGAGTCCATTTATACCAGAAAAGGGTGGACCCCATAATATATATATATATAAATATGTATATATATGTATAAAAATTAATAATAACAAAAAATTAAAAACATTAACCATTTTTCCTTCCTTTCCTTTATTAGGCATTAAATTACATCCCTTAAATTAATCCATAGTTTAACTTTAATAATAAAGTTAGGGCAAATAATATTTTTGTGCGTTCTTAAATTTAAAAATCTTGAAAATTTAAAGTATGTATATATGTACATATATATAGTGATTTTCCAATGTGCCCAAGTATAGTGATTTTCCAAGCGTAGCTTAGATGTGACACAAGGCCGAAAGTAGGGCGCACCCTGTGAGGTTCGAACTCACTACTCAGTCGTAATTGCTCTAGAGCGAAAAGCTTGCTACCAATTACACAATCTCGAGTTATGAAAAACTTGGTAATCCGTATTAGTCCCAAGGAGGATGAAATCCTAGGAGCTCAATGTAAATCCAGAGCTAATATTCTAAATAAAAACAGACCACTTTAAGTTTCCATTATAATAATTTATTTCACCAGAGCCCTTTTAAAGGACGCCGGATCATCAGATAGCACTTCCAAATATATATATATATATATATATATATATATATATATATATATATATATATATATGAGAAGAAGAAGAAGAAGAAGAAGAAGAAGAAGAAGAAGAAGAAGAAGAAGAAGAAGAAATATAGTCTTCAGGTGAATTATATTTATGTAATAAAGTGCTCAATATCAGAGATAGCGCGTATGTAAATATAAACGTGAACATTGAAGTCAACACTTAGAAGTGACTGGCTGTTTCATGCTAGACGCAGTCGTCAGGCCACGTCAAGTGAGGTTTTGCGTGAGACCTCTTTTTCTAGCGTGCACGAACAAGGCCGGACGATTGTGTCTAGCATGAAACCGACTGTCGCTTCTAAGTGTTAACTTCAATGTTCACTTTTATATTTACACACGGTCTATCTCTGATTTTGAACACTTTATCCCATAAATATAGCAAACCTTAAGACTATATATATATATATATATATATATATATATGTTTGGGTGTATGAGCTAGCCGATAACATTTAGATTCTTTTCCTTGTTGTTTCTGCCATTTTTGTTATTACATTCCACACATTGTGATTATAGAAGATCTGCCAAGAAAGTGAAAGGTTGAGAGAACCCGGATGCAAATTTACTGCGTATTATCAAGCGATGAAAGCAAATAACTAATCTAAATAAAATCGTCTTTATTATATAGAAAAATCCGAAAAACCATTAAGAAATGTCTTCTTTGAATTTAAAATTACCAACGTCCCTCGTTCGTGCGCATGTATCGACGTAAGCATAAGGAAGGAAAGACTTAAAACTTTTTCCATTATGTCATACATCGTTCGCCCAAATTGTTCTTGATATATAACAATTTATATATACATATACACACACACATATATATATATATATATATATATATATATATATATATATATACATAATATCTTACATTAATTGCACAACTCCGAGTTTCATGCCGAAGCAATTTTCAAGTGCTGTGAATATTATATTTATTTATATTTATATTTTATTTATTTTACATTCGGACCGTTTTTATATAATTTATTATCCGAAAAGAAAAACATTATTAGACCGCATGAGAAAAAAAAATAAATAAAAGCACCTTGTCTGTCGTTTTTAATGAAATGTGCAGGAAAGAAGGATTACTGCCTAAATACACAAATATGTGTGTGTGTGTGTGTGTGTGAAGAAATATAGTTTTAAGGTGTGCCATATTTATGGGATAAAGTGCTCAATATCACAGATAGAGCCTATGTAAATATAAATATAAAAGTGTCCATTGAAGTCAACACTCAGAGACGACAGGGTGTTTCATGCTGGGCGCAATAGTCAAGCCGCCTTCGACTGTGTCCAGCATGAAACAGCGTGTCGCCTCGGAGTGCTAAATTCAATGTTCACTTTTACATATGGTTGTAATGTGGATTAAAAAAAAAATTATGCTTTATTTTCCATAAGTTTGCTACACGTCTTTACGGTCTCGCGACCGTCATCAACCAGAGGGTGAAGATTTCCACATATTATTATATATATATATATATATATATATATATATATATATATATATATATATATATATATATATATCCCTCAAAGTCATCTCTATCCTGTTAGCGACTTGCATACAACCCCACATATTGTGCAACAGCGAGGCTAGTTTGAATTAAAAATTATCCTTCTAGACAGATTAAATCCAAGAAAATAGAACCCAGTCTTACATCCTATATTAACCATAGCTTGGAAATATGGGTTCACACATACATAAATAGTTTTATCAACTTTTTTATCGATTTTTTAAAATCTTCAATGAGATGGGTTCTTTTTCATCAGTAAGGAGATTGTCTTGCATTCGCTGCCATATTGGAGAACTGATATTACATAACAGTTCAGTACTCTTTTCTTTGTTTCTGTTGCTTCAAGTCTCTTCTTCATCTGTCAGGAGATTGTCCAGGATTCACTGCCATATAGGAGGACTGATATTACATAACATTTCAGTACTCTTTTCTTTGTTTCTCTTGCTTCAAGTTCCTTCTTCATCTGTGAGGAGATTGTCCAGCATTCACTGCCATATAGGAGGACTGATATTACATAACAGTTCAGTACTCTTTTCTTTGTTTCTCTTGCTTCAAGTCTCTTCTTCATCTGTGAGGAGACTGTCCAGGATTCACTGCCATATAGGAGGACTGATATTACATAACAGTTCAGTACTCTTTTCTTTGTTTCTCTTGCTTCAAGTCTCTTCTTCATCTGTGAGGAGACTGTCCAGGATTCACTGCCATATAGGAGGACTGATATTACATAACAGTTCAGTACCCTTTTCTTTGTTTCTCTTGCTTCAAGTCCCTTCTTCATCTGTGAGGAGACTGTCCAAGATTCACTGCCATATAGGAGGACTGATATTATATAACATTTCAGCACACTTTCGTTTGGTTCTGTTGCTTCATGATTCTCTTTATAATTTAGTTTCTACTTATGTATTATGTTTTTAAAAGTAAAAACAAAAATACTAAAGAACTTATTAACCTAACGGCTCTTTCCTATTTTTCTCTATATTTGAATATATATATATATATATATATATATATATATATATGTATGTGTGTGTGTGTGTGTGTGTGTTAATGTATATTTGGGCAATAATTTTCAGTTAAACATGTCTCGTTGAATATGACAGACATAGAAAATTTAATCAATTCTAAAAGTTCTATTTTCTGGTCGATTTTTGACCAAAAGATTCTTCAATCAGATTTTCTTTTCTTTTTTTAGCTTACCACCTCAATCAAGGTGGGGTGCCACTAGCACATGAGGGGTTACATTGAATGAGAGTGGATAAACAGAAGAACAAGATCAAGGCATCGATTGACATTACATTAAATATTTGAAGATTACACCTATCGGGGAAAGCAAGTAAGAGAAAGAGTGTTCCACTGTCGGCAAGTGTGAGATAAGAAGCTCTTGGAGTAGAAGAGACGGCTACATTTAAACCTTTCGACAGTGAAAATGTTGGACCGAACTGCCAACTTAGTAGCACGCTTAAAATCTTGCAGTTTGAAAGTAGCTCGTCAGAACAGTCACCATATCTGTAGAAAAGACCGAGGGAAGCCACATCTCGTCTGTTAGAAACTGACTGTAGAAGAGATGCCAGATCAGGACCTATCACATTGCATGTCCGTCTCTGGATTTTGTCGAGGACCTCACGATTAATAGCGGGGGCACTAAACCATGTATGGCAGCAGTATTCAATGTGAGGACGAATGGTTGATTTGCAGATATGAAGAGTGGACCCAATTGAGAAAAAACATTTGGGGTGATACAGAGAACCAATTTTCCTTTATATTTAATATATTTAATACATTATATTGTAATTAAAACTGAAATAAGAAAAAATAAGAAAAATTTTCCATTTTAAAAAATTTCTTTTAAAATTTAGGTGTCGCGAATCTGAGAATTCAATTATTTTCTTATTAACATTCAGTCATTTTTAAGAATTGGAAGGATCAGTATGTTTACAAAATGATTTTGACAAATTCCGGTGTTTTTGATTGCTGGAATAAAAAATTAACTCAGTCAAAGAAGACGTCATATGTAAATGTCAAACAGCATTTATGTGTGTTTTTTTGTTTGTATTTGTTTGAATATACCGGCTGTAACAGCAAAATTGTCCAAATCATGTAATAGCATAATTATTCATCACACCAAACGTTTAATATCTAAAAAAAAAAAAAAAAAAAACACTAAACTAATTGAGTTTATTTTAGAACCGGAGGTGTCTGATTGATTTTAATTTGATATATAATACAAGTGGATCCTAGTAATATAACATATTAAAATTGATCCACAAGTAACTGAATGTATTTATTATTACGGAACAAATAATTAGTACAGAATAAAATCCAAAATTGCCTTATATGGGGGACAGATCTATTTCATATTATTAGACATAATTCTATTATATATATATATATATATATATATATATATATATATATATATATGTATGTATGTATGTATGTATGTATGTATATAGTAACAATGTTCCAAAGTACTCTGGGGCTGGAAACAAAGTATAAAAATGAACTTTAGTAAATTTAACGATTATATAAAACAATTAATACAAATATTTGAAAAAGTTATTAAATAATATGTAAAGAAAATTTGTTAATATTATTCAAACAAAAACTTTTGAAAGAACTCTTACTACGGAAATATACCTTACAATATATATATATATATATATATATATATATATATATATAGATAGATAGATAGATAGATAGATAGATAGATTAGGTTGGTTCAAAAATAAATTAATACAAATATTTGAAAAAGTTATTAAATAATATGTAAAGAAAATTTGTTAATAGTATTCAAACAAAAACTTTTGAAAGAACTCTTACTACGGAAATATACCTTA
>OZ010611.1:53937332-53959832 GCA_963932145.1 Acanthosepion lycidas
TTTAATTTTAATAATTATATTGAAGTTTAGTTTTTTTCTCTTGTTTTTGAAACATGAGAATTCTAATGTAGCGAAGGAATCATATTTTTTCACAATTTTTTTAGGGAATAGTCGAATTGGTGCTTAGAATGCTACAAGGTCACCGAACGTCTCTACGCAGCTTTTACCTTCAGAGTTGTAACTCTCCAAGAGCGTTCACCTCACACGGCTATTTACCCATAGCTACGGAGGAGGAGATGGATTGAAACCTCCCCTCAAGATATTAATACATAAGTGACTATAATGAATTCGATTAGAATTAGAATTCCATATTATATATATATAATGGACTCTCCAGTCGGTTACGACGTATGAAGATCTGCCAGCTTATTGATTCAGTTATGAAAGTTTATGCGATAATCTTAAGTGGCATTTAAGACCCGCTAGTGATTTATAAAGGAGGCCACATATGGAGCAGGTGTGAGAATTGTGAGATGGGATCACTGTTAGATTGGCTGACCTTTTAGATCTTGCTCTCGCTTCTTCAAGATGATTCAGACAAGCTGATTGAAAATTTCTGCGTCCACCAAAACACGTTGATCTCCATTCTACCCGCTCCAAAGCTAAGAGCTCAAGGGTGTTATATATATATATATATATATATATATATATATATATATATATATATATATATATATATAGCACTAGAAAATATATTTTCAATTGAGCACTCTTGAAGGACATGCTAATTCTAAAATCAACGGTCACCTGCGTAAATGCAAAGCTCTTCGGTAAAATGAATGGAGCACTTTGGCTCGGATTATTGTCCTCATTTTTGTCGCCATACTTATTGCAACGTTTCGGCACAGTGGATAAAGGCGTTAGTTAGATCCAGTGACAGGACCCATTGAGTGTGCGTTCAATACCTGGTTAAGGCAGTGGAGAACTTGGAGAAGGGAATTAACAGGAGATAACTAATAACTGACATCCATTAATCATGGCACGTGGAACTAGAACAGTCTACTTTATTGACCGAAATAAAGGGTTCATTTCGACATTCCAACCACCTGAAGAAGGCTGGAGCGTACAACGGCCGAAACGTTGTAAAAAATATGGCGACAAAGATAAAGACAATTGTCCGAATAATGTAAATAGTATATACATATATATATATATATATATATATATATATATATATATATATATATATATATATATATATATATATTTATATATATATATACTGGACTCCCGTAGTTTTCAACGTATGAATGTCAAGCAGCTCTGTTCTTGGAACCAACAGCTAGACTAGCTGCAGATATGATTTGGTATTTGATTATAGTGGTACAGACTTGTACAGAGTAAAACGCACTTTCTGGAAAGACATGAATACAGAACACTGTTATGCAGTATAAGTTCATTAAACGACTTACCGCAGATTTTGAATTCAGACTTTTCTTTTCCGAGATCGCTAACCAACCATGGCTATAGGACCTCGTCTTTCCTGCTATTTACACATAGCTGGCGGTGGAGGTGGGGAGAGAATGGATTCATACCTTTCTTAAACAACCCTTTTAGAAAGAATATTTAAGTATCCAAGTACGACTTTAATGGAAAAAATGCCGAAAATCTTTTTCTCTTTAATAAAAAAATAAACCAGTCGTCATGCATTTATCGAATGTCAAAATTCGTTGAAAAATTCACCCTTACCCTCCCTAAATTTACCCTCTTTTTCGAACGTAACTCATAATTGATTCAACAATAGTTAATAAAAATGAATACGCTACTGCCTTTGTCTAAATGAATGGATTTCTCTGTATTCTTGGAAACAAGAAATTATGAATTATATGTGCGTTTAAAACTCAGTAAATTTGAAAATAATTTATTCCAAAATTCGCTTGAAGATGAAACGTAACTAATACTTTTAATTTAATTATATAATTAAATGTAAAGTTTTTAACTTCGGTTTTTGAAACATGGTTATTACTGTGTAGCGCAAAAAACATATTTTAAATCACTTAATTTATAATATTTATGCTCTGCAAATTTACATTGAGCACTGTTTTGTAAAAATAAAAAATATCAATAAGAACATCGGATTATATATCTTATTGTTTCTTTCTTTTTATCATAATATATATATATATATATATATATATATATATATATATATATATATATATATATATGAAATAGATTAAGTCCGACAATTATTTTAATATATTTATTGTTTATACGTTATTTTTATAGATACAAATATTTAAGTAAATGCTCTTTTTATAATAAACAGTATTAAAAACATTTACCGCCCTGAATGTCCGAGAAATCTCATAGAAAGTATGTCCTTCAACTGGAATCGAAACTGCATCCCACAGAGAAACGGTATGCAGTCTCTCTCTCTCTCTTCCCATCTCTCTCTCTCTCTCTCTCTATATATATATATATATATATATATATATATATATATATATATGTGTGTGTGTGTGTGTGTGTGTGTGTGTGAAAATATTGTAGAAAATGGAAAAGAAACTGGTTTGGTAAATAATCCAAAGTTCTTTAGTATTTTTGTTATTATTTTTTAAAAATAGTGCTCGATACGAAAGTAGAGCATAAATATAATTATTTATTTAAAAATATGATTCCAACTCGCTACATAAGAGGTCTCATGTTTCAAAACAAGAGCCGAAAACTTCAAAATAATATTTGAATTAACTTAAATTAGGTTCTGTTCCATCTTCAAGCGAAATTTAAGATAGAGAAGATCCGTAAAATTCTGTTTAGTGAATTTAAATATCTAAACTTAAAGATAACAGTCTCTTCTAAATTGAAAAAGGTAAACTTCCTCGACGTAACCCTAGACTTACCGAGCAACACGTACCAACCTTATAGAAAACCAAATGCTAACCCCTTATATATACACCCGAAGTCAAACCACCCTCCATCCACAATTAAACATATACCCTCATCAATAGAAAATAGAATTAGCAGTAACTCCGATAACAAAGAAATATTCTACCAACATAACGACTTCTATAACACTGCCCTAAAAAGCAGTGGTTATAAAAATGCTAACATTAAATATAGGGAGAATTTCAATAACCAAAAGAAAAAAAACAGGAAAAGAAACATCATTTGGTATATACCTCCGTTCAACCAAATGGTTAGTATTAAACTAGAACAGAAGTTCTTAGCTCTAATCGATCAACACTTCCCCACCAAAAGTAGGCTTAGTAATATATTCAATAAGAACACACTAAAATTGAGTTACAGCTGCACTGAAAATCTAGAAGGTATAATAAGAAGACACAATAATAAAATCCTGAACAAACCCCCTTACCTGAATAGTTTTAATAACTCTACACTTAAATCAGATAATGATAGGGAAAAATTATGCGATTGTAGAAACCCGGTAGACTGCCCATTAGAAAATAAGTGCTGCGTCAAATCTGTGGTATACCAATGCACTATATCATCCACGGAGAACCCTAACAATAAAAAATGCGTTTAAAACCAGATGGAGGCAGCATAAATGCTCCTTCAACAACATAAACTTAAGACATCA
The DNA here is from genome assembly GCA_963932145.1 of Acanthosepion lycidas. NCBI lineage: Eukaryota > Metazoa > Mollusca > Cephalopoda > Sepiida > Sepiidae > Acanthosepion > Acanthosepion lycidas. The sequence goes on from OZ010611.1 coordinate 53,940,874, forward strand.
GACCTCTCTATCTCAATATTTTTGGCACCTGAAAGAAAAAAATAGGACACCTAAAGTAAAATGGAAAATCATTAACAGGACTAGAACTTGCAAAACTTGGGATGACCCATGCCCTTTGTGCCTCCATGAGAAACTACACATTATCAAGCTTCTATACAATAAAAACCTATTAAACAAAAGGCAAGAATTAACGGTTTTCTGCCGACACAACCGAACTTACGCTCTGAATAACTAGCTAAAAACACGCATACAATAAAATAAATTTTAAAATCCATAGCCCATATACAAAGTTTTAATACCCTACAAAAAATGATAACCCTTTATGAAGTCGTCAAATAACAAACGTTACGGCCTTTTTATATACACAAATCCCTTTCATAAAGAGATATAATAAAAGAATAAAATAAAAATAAATAAATAAATCTCCATAGACGCTCAAGCCAGACTATGGAAAAACTTCCTCCGTCGCAAATTTAGCCACCCCCACCTTACCCTGACCCGGCATCTATGAAAGTAACTCTGTACTGATACAAATTATTAACACCCCACCCCTGCCGATTCTAAACAATCCGCCCTTGATGTTACCATGGAAATTTTTGATTTCAATTCTGACTATACTATTAAAACTCGTAAATTTCAGAAATAAGTCATTCCCAAAAAATTTCGCTTGAAGATGGAACAGAGCCTACTTTAACTCAAGTTAATTCAAATATTATTTTGAAGTTTTCGGCTCTTGTTTTGAAACATGAGACCTCTTATGTAGCGAGTTGGAATCATATTTTTAAATAAATAATTATATATATATATATATATATATATATATATATATATATATATATATATATATATTTATATATAGATGAAAGAAAAACAGACCACTTTAAGGTACCATTATAATAATTTATTTCACCATTTTTACATAAATTGCTAAAACCCAATTACACCCTCTTTCTCTTTACTTCCCTCTCCCTCTCCCTCTTCTTTCTTTTTCCTTTTCCTTTTCTCCCTACTCCCCACCCATCTCTGTATATCACTTCCGTTAAGTTAACCATCTAAATAGATCATGGTCTGGTCACTCCTCCTCCCACAATATAAAGTATACTTGAGAGAGATATGAAATTAATCACCCCCTAAACTCTACCATGTCCCTTTAATTACCCCTTTTACACACTCTGTTAAATTGCAAAAACTTACACTACCCATCAATTTTAATTTCATTTTTCGTTTCATTTCATTTTTGGAAGTGCTATCTGATGATCCGGCGTCCTTTAAAAGGGCTCTGGTGAAATAAATTATTATTATGGTACCTTAAAGTGGTCTGTTTTTCTTCTAAATAATTAGCTCTGGATTTACATTGAGCGCTCAGGATTTCATCCTCATTGGCATTACCCATACGAATTACCAAGTTCTTCATAACTTATATATATATATATATATATATATATATATATATATATATATATATGAATTTTGTTTTCGAAACTCACCATGGTTTATTCATCACTTATTTATGCTATCCTATTTGTTTGGGTTGGTGATCTCAACGTGTGGTACTCTTGGAAAGGGCCTGAAAACCATACAATGTATTGACCCTAGCATTGGGAATGATTTTGTTTAGACGAATACGTTGGATGCCGTCGGCGATTATGTTAACACAAAGTCACAAATCATCGTGACCGAGGTTTTATCGTATTGTATTGTTCATACTGGTGATCAGGACAGATTATGTCCGCTCTATCAGAAAATTATGTAATATCCACTGAGTATAGTTGCCGTATGAACCACAGGTGGGCTCAGTAAATGTTGAATAACCGCAACCATACATTCCGAATTCTTGTTTCTCTGAAGCTTACAATCTTAGATTTTTAAATACAACGTCAAATAACAGGTCTTCTTGAAATTTCTTTTTTTTTTATTGTTCTTTCTTCTCACTAAAGTCTTCTCGTTCTCTTTCACTCCCAGTAACCCCTTGCGTCTTAGTGACATTATCGCCATCTTCTGTCATCCTGAAACCTGTTATTTTATTGTCCTTTCTCCTCACTAAAGACTTTTCATTCTTTTCCACTCCCAGTAACCCATTGCGTCTTAGTGACCTTATCGCCCTCTTCTGTCATCCTGAAATCTGTTCTTTTATTGTCTTTTCTCCTCACTAAAGTCTTCTCGTTCCCTTTCACTCCCAGTAACCCATTGCGTCTTAGTGGCATTATAGCCTTACTTGGGGTGAATTGATTTTAGAAGAAAGAACAGGTTATTAAGGATTGAAGCTTTGGTTTTTTAATATTTTTGTGAATATTTTAAGAAAGAAAGAAAGAAAGAAAGAAAGAGAGCAACTCATAATGAGAAAGGAACAATTCGTGATAGATAAAAGCAAGAACGATAGATAGATAGATAGATAGATAGATAGATATTGGAATGGTTACTATTTTTCTTTCCTTCTTTTTCATCTTTTCCTTCTCTCTCTCTCTCTCTCTCTCTCTATCTATCTATCTATCTATCTTTCTTTTGCTTTATTACTCTTGTTCATTCTGTCTTTTTTCTTTCGTTCTCTCGTTCTTACTTTATCATTCTTTCTTTTTGTTTTATCATTTTTCCTTTTGTTATTTCACTCTTTCTCCCTTACTTTTCTAATTTTCTATCTTTCTTTCTTTCTTCCTGATTTTTTCTTTCTTCTTTCTTTTATCTTTCTTTACTCGATCTCAGGAAATCGTTCTTTGTTCTTTTTTTTTCTTTCACGCAATTGCATAATCTTTTATTTTGCTTCCTTTTTTCTTTCTTTCTTTTTTCCTTTCTTTCTTACATTTTGTCTTTCTTTCTCGTATTTTCTCCTTCAATATTATACCGCATTTTCTCGTTCTTTCTTTCTTTCATTTTTCTTTCTTTCTTTCTTTCTTTCTTTCTTTCTTTCTTTCTTTCTTTCTTACATTTTGTCTGTCTTTCTTTCTTCCATATTTTCCTTCACTATTTTACCATATTTGTCTTTCCTGCTATCTATCTTTCTTTTTCCTTCTTTCTTCCTTACATTCTTTCTTTCTTTCATTTAATCTGTCTTTCTTTCTCACATATTCTTCTTAAATATTATACCGCATTTTCTCTTTCTTTCTTTATTTTTTCTTTCTTTTTCTTTTTTCTTTCTTTTTCTTTTTTCTTTCTTTCTTTCTTACATTTTGTCTGTTTTTCTTTCTCACATTTTCTCCTTCAATATTACACCCCATTTTCTCTTTCTTTCTTTCTTTCTTTCTTTCCTTCCTTCTATCTTTCTTTCTTTAAACAGCTGACGCAAAACCTTTCAGTACATAAAAATAGACTGATACTCTCCACCCAGATAAGACCTTAGCTTTTGCCCTGCCCCTCACGGGATGCCACCATTACGCACAAAAGACGTTCATAACGATATTTCAAAAAGAAAATTTTTTGATCAAAAGCCTTTAGACCTTTTTGCTTTTCCTTTTTTTCTATCTTCTAATCACTTGCCAAGTCTGCTTGGACGGCAACAAAACAACTCAAGTTAGGAAAAGAATGAAACCACTCTTTGTCTGTAGCCTATAACCAAACATATATTAATGAATGACTGCTAGCTAAACTCATATATATATATATATATATATATATATATATATATATATATATATATATATATACTGATGTACAGCTTCAATTAAATCCATGGTCTGTGTAATCGCTCATACATTATTTGAACGGCTTCTTCGAATGTGTTCACTGGTCTGTGAAGTTTTCTTGATTAAGTTTCTTGCCCATGTAAACGATGTATTTAATGAGAAAATCGTGAATTTCTGATCACAAACAACGATGAAAAAAAAAGACTTTTTAAAAAAATCTCATTACCTGTTAAATGCGAAATGAAACTTCTTTTGCTTTTATTAATAGTCAAAATGAAGATATCTATTTGCGTTCAATCTTTTGATGTCGCCTCAGACAGACTGTTAAACGCATTTGAATTTATTTCTTTATTTCACCGATATATTGACTAACAAAATGACCATAATATTTCCTATTCTCTTCGATGACCCCCACTTTTTTATCAGTTACAAAAAAAGAGGAATGTGTACTATCAGATCATTGCGAAAGTGTCAGATTTTCATTTACTATTTTCATTTGCATTGTTCCGACTGTTGTCCTCATCTTCGTTGCTATATTCACGATGTTTCGGCCGCTGTACGGTACGTCCTTCTTCAGGATCTGTCGATATTTCTGAGATGAGGCATTGTAATTATTTACACGATTTACATTGTTTGGACTGTTGCTCTCACCTCCTTTGTTATATTCACTACGTTTCGGCCGTTCTACGCTACGTCCTTCTTCAGGATCTGTCGATATTTCTGAGATGAGATATTGTAATTATTTACACGATTTACATTGTTTGGAATGTTGTCCTCATCTTCGTTGCCATATTCACGACGTTTCGGCCGCTGTACGCTACGTCCTTCTTCAGGATATGTCGATATTTCTGAGATGAGATATTGTAATTATTTACACGATTTACATTGTTCGGACTGTTGTCCATCATCTTCGTTGCCATATTCACGACGTTTCGATCGTTGTACGCTACAACCGTCTTCAGGATCTGTCGATACTTCTGAGATGAGATATTATAATTATTTACACTATTTACCTAGTTCGGACTGTTCTTCTCATCTTTGTTGCCATATTCACGACGTTTCGGCCGCTGTACGCTACGTCCTTCTTCATGATCGTTCTATATTTCTGAGATGTTATATTGTAATTATTTACACTATTCACATTTTTTGAACTGTTCTTCTCATCTTTATTGCCATATTCGCGACGTTTCGGCTGACTTACGTTCCTGCATTCATCAGGATCTTTCACTATTTCTGAGATGAGGTATTTTAAATATTTACACTGTTTACATCGTTCGGATTGTTGTCCTCTTCTGTCGCCATATTAACGATGTTTCGGCCGTTTTACGCTCTGACATTCTTCAGTATCTGTTTATATTTCTGAGATGATGTATTGTAATTATTTACAATATTTACATTGTTCCGTCTGTTGTCCACATCTTTATTGTCTCACATTTCCGCCGCCGTCCTGGGTATGACGATAAACTACATCCGATAGCAAGCCTTTGATCAGGAGGTTTTGCTGAGCGTGCAACTCCTCCTAATTGTTTTTGTTTCCAGGTCCTCCCTGGCACGGGGATGGTATAACCTGTTAGAGTCCTAGTTATGTACAAATAGTTAACCCCCAAACTGTGGGCAAAACAGTATGAAAGTGTAGAAATACATTTTTATAATAAAGGTGCCAGCAATATATTTTCATAGTGGCAAAATTTCCAGAAATAGATTTTTTAAGGAAAAAAAATTAGCAGTAATACATTTTTGTAAAAGAATTTACTAATGCTCCCAGAAAATTAAATTTTGGCATTAAATGACCCATTAGAAGTTGATATGCCGCTAAACAAACGAATTCAAAATGTTCATTCTTAGGCACTGTCATATTGTCATCAAGCGGTTACCCATCAAAGTACTGACCAGACTAGACATTGCTTAACATTTTTGTAAAAGAAATTACTAATGCTCCCAAGAAAATTAAATTTCGGCATTAAATGACCCATAAGTCTCGTCTGCAGCCACTCTCTCACAGACGTGCCGTTGTCTCCCTCTGTCTTTTTTAAAAACACTTTCACGGTAACTGTTCCGATGAGCTGCTTTCGCTGGTTCATGAATTTAAGTGCTCAACTAGGCTGGCATCTCGCTCTCACCCTTTCACTGTTGAAACTGTTAAATGTAGCCGTCTCTTCTACTCCAATAGCTTCATATCTCGCACCTCTTGCCTGTGGAACTCCCTCCCCATTTCTTGTTTTCCTGATAACTATAATCTCCAACTATTCAAATGTAATGTCAATTGACGTCTCCAGATGCCCTGATCTATCCCCTAACCGTCTCTTCATCCTTTCCTCCATCACTCCTATTTGCTCTCGCTCCAACTCTCTGTAACCCCTTGCGTGCTAGTGGCTTCCCGCCTAGGTTGGGGTTGAATCCTTAAAAAAAAATAGTTGATATTTCGATAATCAAATTATTATAAAATAAATAATCAAACGTTTCGGCTGTTGTACGCTCCGGCCTTCGTCAGGTAATATATGTTGGAATTGCGAAACAAACCGAACCCGACATTTAATGATCGTATAAAATGGGCGCAACTTAACCCAGGGTTTCTAGATTGAAACCATGCATCTTTCACTTGCGAGTCAATCTTTGAATGTTGATGTTTTGTCTACAACTGAATGTCTTAAAGAAGGAGAATGAAAAGATACACTTTCGCCATATTGCGTTCTATGAATTTCGGAAAAGTGATAAGCGTCGGAACTGCAACCAAAAATAATTCAGAACGTTTATTTACGCCAACTTTTCGGACAGTCGCAAAGTAGTTTGCCAAATTTCGCCGGGGTGATTTCAACAGTCAACCTCGCTCCGCCTCACCTTCCGACGTCGATGAAGATGCTCTGCTTAACATCGGAAAGAACAAACCAAAGATTTCAATGCTAAGAATTTTAAAATCGATATATCAACTGCCTTTCCTGATTTGAAGAGACTTGGGTTAAAAAAAAACAAAAAAAAACGGTCCATTTTGGCAAATTGAAAAGGTTTCATTTTTCTACCAAGACAACGCAAAACAGCATATTGCAAAACTCTCCTTGCAAAAGCTTAAAGAATTGATATTGGAAACTCTCGAACAGTCGCCGTATTCTCCTGGATTAGCTATGATGTTGGTCCAAAAATAATGACGTAATAATGTCGTTTTTTGGCGTATTTTTAAGGTCAAAAAACGACATTATTACGTCATTAATTTTGCACCAACCTAATACTTTGGATTTTCATTTGTTCCTGTTTCTACAGAACAATTCAAATGATAAAAAATATTGTCTTTTACAGTCAGTCGAAAACTGTCTCAAGTATGTACACTAAATATTCTGTGAAATATGAGGTCATTACAAAAGTTCGTACCTGATTTTCATGACCCCATGAACACGATTCATACTTGATTTTTATGCCTTTAAAATGACCGCAACTCGACACTGGTTTTTGTTTTAGTGCCAATTTCTGGTGTGTTTTCGTTCATTTGCGAATCAGACTTTGTTGAATATTGACATTTTGTCCATAAATATTTTAACGATGGAAGATGAAAGCTTTCGTCATATGAATTTTGGTAAAGAAATAAATGTCAGAACTGCGAGCAAAAAAACAAAGAAACATTCAAATTTTTCGTCTGTGTGATTTTACATTAAACTATTTAACCACGGTCCCGGGCGACCTTCAGACATCGATGAAGACGTTCTGTTTGCAATCATGGAGAACAGGCCGAAGATTTCAACGGATTAGATTGTTAAGAATTTGGAGATCGATATGTCAATCGCCTTTCACCATTTGAAGAGACTTGGGTTCAAGAAAAACGGTCGATTTTGGCAAATTGCAAAGGTGTCATTTTACACCAAGACAACGCAAGACAGCATATTGAACAAACTCACCTTGCAAAAGCTTAAATAATTGATATAGGAAACTCTGGAACAGTCACCGTATTCTCCTGAATTGGCTTCTTTGGATTTTCATTTGTTCCTGTCTCTACAGAACAATTTAAATGATTAAAAATTTCAAGTATGTACAGTGTAAACCGGATATAAGAGAAACCCGGATATAAGAGAGATTTTCTCTGGACCCAAATTAGAGCCTGTGTTAATGTATATAAAATGGACCAAACCCGGATATAAGATAAACCCTGATACAAGAGACTTCTTCTCCGGTCCCGACAACTCTCTTATATCCGGGTTACACTGTACATTAAATATTCTGTGTAATATCATATCATTGCAAAAGTTCGTGCCCGATTTTCATTGTTAATCAAATGATCGCAGCTCGACACTGGTGTTTGCGTGGTTCCAATTTCTGAGGTGTTTTCGTTCAGTTTCGAATCAGACCTTGTTGAATGGTAATGTTTTGTCCAGAAATGAATGCCTTAAAAAATGGAGGATATTATGTTTCATGAATTTCGAAAAGGCGTAAGCGTTTGGGCTGCCACCAAAAAAAAAAGTTCAGAATGTTTAATTGGATCGAACCCCAGCTCTTCAGACGATCTGGCAGATTTGGTCAGGGTGATTTTAACCTGAAAGATCGATCAAGTCCCGGGTAAACTTCCGACGTCGATTAAAAAAACGCTCTGCTTTCCATCGTGGAGAAAGAGACGAATATTTGGACGGAAGAGCTTGAATATCGATTTCTCAACTGCCTTTCGCCATTCGAAGAGACTTGTGTTCAAGATAAAGCGATCGATTGCGGCAAATCGAAAAGGTGTCATAACAATGCAAGCAATAAATAATACATAAATACGTTAAAAATAGAAGATGAAAACTTACGTCATATTATGAATTTTGGCAAAGAAATAAGAGTCGGAACTGCGGGCAAAAAAAAAAATTCAAAATTTTTCGTTAGTGTGATTTTAACTTGAACTATTCAACCACGTCTACCGGGCGACCTTCAGACATCGATGAAGATGTTCTGTTTGCGAACGTGGAGAATAGACCGAAGATTTCAACGGAATAGATTGCTAAGAATTTGGAAATCGATATTTCAATCGCCTTTCACCATTTAAATAGACTTGGGTCGGTTTTCAAATAGCACCATTTTCCACCACGACACCACAAGACCGCATTGTTGCAAAACAGACCCTTGCAGAAGCTTAGAGATGAAACGGGACCCACTCGAGCGTTAACAGGGCCTATGTTTAACTTTTTGGCACTAGTTTAGACCAGGACTTTCAAATTTTATGTCTCTATTTTTAACTAGATAAAACCGGAACTTTTTTTAACTCAACTGTAAACCGGAAACATCTGTCTATTGATTCCAGTGTAAACTAGTTTGGTTTGGTTAGTTTTGTTTTACGGCGTAGCAAATTCAAGGAGTTATTTAATGCCGACAAGATTTTTATTGCTGGTAATATTTTTTTTTTTCAAAAATGTATTGGTGGCAATTATTTTTAATATATTGCTGGTAATATTTTTTTCCTCAAAAATGTATTGCTGGTAATATTTTTTTTTCCTGAAAAATGTATCGCTGGTAATATTTTTTTCAAAAATGTATTGCTGGTAATATTTTTTTCCTCAAAAATGTATTGCTGGTATATTTTTCGAAAATGCATAGTTCGTAATATCTTTTTTTCAAAAAATGTATTTCTAGTAATAGCAATACCTTTTTTTAATGTATTGCTGGTAATATCTTTTTTTATTAAAATGTATTGCTTGTAATATTTTTTGCAAAGTATTTCTGGTATTAAAATCTATTTTTACACGTTCATAGTGTTTTGACCCTAGTTTAAATGTTAGCTATTTACCCATAGTTAGGACCCTCGCAGGTGGTGCCACCTCGGGTCAACGCTCCTCAAAACCTGCTGATCATAGTCCTTGCTGTCGGACGTAGTTTAACGTAATACCCAGGACGCGGATGTAGTTTAACGTAATACCCAGGACGCGGATGTAGTTTATCATCATACCCAAGACGCAGATGTACTTTATCGTCATATCCAGGACGCGGATATGGTTTATCGTCATACCCAGGATGTGTACGTAGTTTATCGCCTTATCCAGGACGCAGATGTAGTTTATCTTCATACCCGGGACGAATGTAAACTAGGCTTTTTTTTTCTTTTTTTTTTTTTTACATTTTCTAAACCATGCCTTCATCTGCCTATTGAGGCAAGTGTTAACCGGATCGATGCCAGCTCAAAAAATCACAACATTCATATTTACCATTTAGACTCTTGTGTAAACCGGACCCATATCTATGTTTTTGACTCAAGTAAAAACCGTTCCATGTCTATTTGACTCAAGTGTAAACCGGACCTAAGTCTACATTTTATACTCAAGTTTAAACCGAACCTGTCGACCTTTTTGAATCTAGTGTAAACTGGGCCTATGTTTAACTTTTTATTCAAGTGTAAATGGGGCCTATGTCTACTTTATACACACGAGTTTAAACCGGACCTGTCGACTTTTTCAATCTGGTGTAAACCGAACCTATGTCTAACATTTGACACAAGTGTAAACAGAAACTATGTCTGCTACGGTTTTTTGGGTGTATATATATATATATATATGACTAGTGAGACAATACAAATGACTTAACTTCCTTTATAGTCTACCAATAGAAGTTTAACCAATCAGAAGCCGCAGAACATTGTATCCGTCGTGTATAAAGGCGGCCATCTTTGTTTATCCTCCAGAAGGACCACTGCCAACTTAACAGGCGAAGATGATAAAAGGAAGAACTACGCTCTGCTACTTTGCTACGATATCCACTGCGAACCTGAACTACGCTTTCCTACTGTCTCCGAAATATTCACTGCCAACCTCTGGATTCTATGCTCGAAGACGACCGTCATGAATTTGTACCTTTTTAACTTGCTTACCTTTTTGACTTAACTGAGCCTTTTCGTATTTTGCCTCAAGTATAAACCTGGTCTATGTCTACCCTTTTTATTCAAGTTTCAACAGTGCCTATGCTTATCTTTTTGACTTAACTGAGCCTTTTCGTATTTTGCCTCAAGTATAAACCTGGTCTATGTCTGCCCTTTTTATTCAAGTTTCAACAGTGCCTATGCTTATCTTTTTGACTTAACTGAGCCTGTTCATATTTTGCCTCAAGTATAAACCTGGTCTATGTCTACCCTTTTTATTCAAGTTTCAACAGTGCCTATGCTTATCTTTTTGACTTAACTGAGCCTTTTCGTATTTTGCCTCAAGTATAAACCTGGTCTATGTCTACCCTTTTTATTCAAGTTTCAACAGTGCCTATGCTTATCTTTTTGACTTAACTGAGCCTTTTCGTATTTTGCCTCAAGTATAAACCTGGTCTATGTCTACCCTTTTTATTCAACTGTAAACCGGATTCATGTCTACTATTTTACTTTAATGTAAGCGAGACTATATCTACGTTTTGACTAGGGTCAAAACTGAGACTTTTATTCCTCTAGTTCAAACAGGACCAACGGCTACCTATTTACTGATGAGTAAAGCAAATATATACTAAAAATTCTCAAGTATAAACTGGACCTGTACCTATTGATTCAATGTTATTTTCTGTCTGCATGACTTATGTTCGAATTTAAACAACTATTATATCACTGAAGTAACTACCCTATCCTCACTTAACATAGTAAATGTTATGTCATCGAAAAGCATCATGAGTCGCCCTCAGGGTACCCGCTCCGTCCAAGAGGTTCATAATCTTAAAAACCTTCACAGATTATTGCGATTATTTCTGCTATGATTTTACTTATGTATGGGGATTTTATCGAGAAGGGCAAATCGGACTTATACCTAAAACTCTTGACTCGAGTGTAAACGGGACCTATGCCTATTGCTTCGATGTTATTTCACGCCTATAAATCGACCTTAAATAACAAATATGGCGCATGTAGATTTTGTCTTTTATAAGGCATGGAATTTGTTACCGTTCAAAATAATTTTTGTTTCGTTCACTAAAATGTATTGTGAGTAAAATATTGCCAACAAATATCATCAAATATATAAAAGCATGAAACGGGTGCTACCATTTTGCCAGATGGATTAAGTTTAGTTTCGCGATGTAACGACTGATAGATTTTTTACGGCTTATCAACCTTTTACAGGTTATTTAGAATCAGGAAATATTTTCAAAATGGAAGAAAAATTTTGTGCATAATTGTTATGAGAACTTACCCATAATAATAATGGACTATTCTTGACATTATAAATACTTCGCCTCTCAAGAGGTATGAGGATATTGTAAGACGAGGAGAGATAACTGAGAGCATATTGTAAGGACATTGGAATAGTGATACTTGTCGAGACAACATAGTTCACTCTAACCAAATCTGATAGTCATTACTAATACTTCTACTTCTTTGTATTATATTTCTGTTGTAATATATCTTTGTATTCCATACCTGTGTTCGTGTTATTCTTTCATTGGTTCTAACCTTGGACCATCGCCGTGGTACAAAGGAACTTGGACCATAACAATAATAATAGCTTACTTGTGCAAGTCCAACTAATTAACCCATAGGTGGGGGATAAGAGATGGATTTATACCTTTCCTAAGATTATTCGTGCTTAAGTGAATATAATGATGGCGACTGGAACTGAAACTAGAACTCGGCTCTCCAATTTACAATTCCGGGCCGTTAACCATGACACCAGCCGCACATCCCACCTTACAACAACTTTTATTCCCAAGAAGTCACCCACCTGGATACGAACCAGATTAGACGTTACTTAACTTCTGTGATCATACGAGAACCAATGTTTCAACGTGGTATGGCCGTAAGACAGTTTTGTCTTGGAGGGGCGGGGGTAGGCGACTTTCAGTCGAAGATACATGAAGCCAATGTTTTTTTTTGTTTTTGTTTTTTATTTCTACTAATATTCATCGAATACAAGGTCAAAAGGATAACTCAACGTAGCGGGTTACGAAATCAGATTGTTAAAAGATCGTACAAAGAGAGCCATGATGTGTATATGATGATAGATACTAGCTGACCCTATATTTGAAGAGGTTAAAGATATAGTGAACAACGAAGCATCTTCTCTGGAGTTTGTTCCAAAATGCAACAGTTCTGAAAAAGAAGCTGTCTCACTAGAACTTTTATTATTTTTTTTTTATTTTTTTTTTGATTCAAAAATCGTACGACACATACAGCAATCGCTATCACTTGACTTAAAATATTTTTGCCCTTCCTTGCCTTTAAAAGAGTGCCCTTTGCCGTGCTGATGTTGCTACATGCCTTACTTCTTGCCTATCTCACACTGCGAATTTTTTCTAAGCTCTATACTAAACACTAAATCTGTTGCGAAAAAAGAACTAAACGATCAGCTTTAAAAAAAGGACTCGTAACTGGAAAACCGAATGAAAAAAGAATGTTAACAACAAATACTTTTTCACACATTAACCCAGTTCTGCGGAATCAGAATCAACGTTGAGTTTAAGCAAGCGAATGAGCCAATTGGAGTAAAGTGCCATGCAGATTTAAATTTTTCCCACTTGTGACGAATGTAGCTATCGATTTTTTTTTCATGCTAGCATGCTAGTTAACATTCGTGTCAGTCAGTTGCTGGCTCTCACGCTGGCCAATAGAATCTTCCTGCCTATTCGTGGAACCTCGATATTGGCTCTCACTCTGGGCAGTAGAAAATGGCCGCAAACTACATGAAAACTTCCGAAGAAGCATTAAAAATCGATTATTTCCGCTATCGATGGAAGTTGGGAAATGCAAAGTCGGTCTTGGCCTTTCCGCTAAATTGGTGCATGGGCATGTAAATTTTGGTGCAAATCCGTCAAAAATTGCGGTCGTGCATTCGTTACACACACACACTCACATCCTGCCTTTTATAGATAGAGATCTGTCCAAAGTTCATATTTTTTCTTGTTTTGTTAAAAAAACATTCGACTATTTCAGTCCTATCGAATAGTGTGTTCTGTCAGTATTTTATTATGCCCGTTAATCCTCTTGGGGAACATAGAACCACAGCATCCCCTCCCCAACATTAGATTCACAAAAGGTAGACAGGTCCGGTTTAAACTTGAGTATAAAAAGTACACATAGACACAAATTACATTTGAATAAAAAAAAAATAGATATAGATCCGGTTTACGCTTGAGTTAAAATGGTACACATCAACAAATTTTCGCATTCAATAATTAGCTTAAAAAAATTAAAATTTCAATAGTCTATTAAAAGGTTGAAAACAGTGGTTTTCAACCAGGGTTCTGCGGAATCCTAGCGTTCCGCCAGTAAAGCCCAGGGGTTCCGCAAGAAGTTACACAAGTACTATGATTGACAGTAATATTAAAGATTTGTGCAAGAAACATCAGGCTCAAGTTTCTCATTGAATTTTTAATGAAAATAAATATAATTCATTTAAACTGAAGTTTTTTAATACATGTGTAATAACTGTAGAAGCAAGATTAAAATTGCATATGTACGTATACAATATTTTTACAGTTTGTCTTTGTATTTTTTTCTAAATAAATCTGAAGAAGAGTATTTTTATTTTATTTTTAATAATTGGAAGCTTTTTTTAATTTATTGCAGCGGTTTCTCAAGCCACTGGAATGTTTCCTTGTGGTTCCGCTCCAGCAAAAAGTTTGAAAACCACTGGTGTAAAAGCTTAACCCAATCATAAGATAAAAAAAAACTCTTTATAAAGTCGTCAAAGAATAAATTGTAGATAGATTGTAAATACATTTATATACAAACAACCCTTTTAGAAAAAAAATCTTTAGACATTTAACGGCGTAACAATAATGCCAATAACTCTCTGCCACTGAAACAGACTAGACGATATGCGTCTAATGAATGTCATCATTCGCTTTAAAATAGATACCCCGACCCTGCATTGACTTGACCTCTTTAGTATAAAAGGTAGGCATGAGCCAGATTTAGACTTAAATTAAAACGGTTGACCTAGGCCGGTTTTAAACTTGCGTATAAAAGGTAGACATAGGTCCGCTTTACTCCAAAAACAATCTGGTTATTTTTTGAGTTGGTATTCGTCCTGTTAACACTTGACTCACTAGGCAGAAGAAGGATCGGTTTAGAATAAAATCTCTCCGACATCTCTTTTTAACAGATATATTTACCAAAATTACACAAAAATATCTTGGAATACTAAAGGGTAAATTTATGAAATAAAATCGCCATTGTCTTCAACCACGGCCGAGAGACGACTTCGAAATTACCTGGGACAGCTTCCTTGTTTAAGTTGGTGAATGCTGCCATAATCCTTGCCATCAGTTTATCTTTGTTGTTACAAAGAGTTTTCTGGGTCTCTCGCTAAATTGCACCTCACACCCAATATTCAAGGTGCTTGCAGTCAGTGGAGTTAGGTGAATAAATGTAAGTGGTGATGTAGTCACAGAAATTGTCAGCCAAGACAGGGTTCCCCTGCTTGTTTTGCACGATGCAGAGACCTGTTACCAGACATAGGGTCTTCCAGCAGACGCTCTCTTGACCCAAGGCAGCACTACCTCCTCAAGGCACGTGAAGTAGGCCTCTCTGTTGAGTTTGAAACCGTCACTATCAAATTCAGAAGTTCTTTGTATAATTTATTAATTCAAACATGAATGAAAATAACACCAACATCTCTTTTTAACAGACATATTTACCTAAATTTTGAAATACTAAATAGTAAATTTATTCAATAAAATCGCCATTGGCTTCAACCACGGGCTCCAGATGACTTCGGAATCACCTGCAATTCTTCCGGATGGTATCCTTGTTTAAGCACGTAAATGTTACTATAATCCTTGTCTTCAGTTCAGTTTTGTTGGTCTCTCGCTCAACTGCGCCCCACACATACTCAACAAAGGGAGTTGCAATCTGAAGGGTAGCTGGCCATATGTAAGGGGTGATGTGGTAGCAGAAATAGTGTCCAGCTTGTATGGCATGGTGCAAAGTCCTGTTGCCAGAAATAGTGTCTTCCAGCAGACACCCATTTGACACAGGACAGCACTACCTGCTCAAGGCATTTGATGCAGGCCTTTGTTTTGATTCTGAGACCCACACCCATAAATTTGGGAGTTCATTTTTATCAGAACGATGGAAGGGAGTTTTCAGTGGTGCCGTACCTTCATAATCACCATTAGACTCGGGTGAGTTTAATGGTCGTTTCCGAATCCTTTGCACAGTCCTCAGATTGGCATCCAAACACTCTGAAATATTTGTATTGGAGCTTCCGGTGCGAATGCCAAGCAGTACAGCCGGCCGTTTCCAAATTTCTGGCAGAGTAAATTGCGTCATGGCGCTCCTTTTCTCACAGACGCTGCCCAACTCACCCTACTATATTATGCAATCGATAAAATCAAAGACAAATAAAGCGCTTGACCAAAATTGAAAATATGAAATGGCAACAATTTCCCATCGTACCATATATTTATATACAGTAGGGGGAAATAAATATTCGTACACTTGAAAAAATGTATTTTCATAAATGTAAAAGCCTAAAATAAAACAAATCTCGGCAAATTTTATGTACAAAGACACATACTATTAAAAAATAATAATAAACTTAATTCTTATTCTAACAGAAATTAATGCATTTTTTTAATTCTAACTGGTGAAAAAGTATTCGTACAAATCAATTATTAGAATAAAATAATCAATTAATTATGAAAAAGTGTATTCTAGATTGTTCCAGTAATGTTATCAGTAATTGTAATTAGCGCTATTAGCCATTATCAGAGCATTCTGCAATTTCTAATCTTACGAGTAGGTTCTAATAATGCCTAAAGGTAAAGAATTGACTATTTCACAAAAACAACACATTTTGTCTCTTTGGAAAGATGGGAACAGATACAGAACGATTTCTAACAACCTGAATATTCCTTTTACTACAATTGCTTTGTTCATTGCAAGTTTTAGACTCGTAACAACGTCGAAAACCAAAGACGAACAGGTGCTCCGAGGAAGATTTCTCTAAGATCAACAACGATATTAGGACGCCAGATCCAACAAAATCCACAGGTTACCTGAGGAGAGCTGCAGGAACATCTGCGTGCATTAGTGATTAAAGTAACCAAGTGTACAATAAGTAATGAACTACAAAAAAACAGTCTGAAATCACGCATCCCAAGGAAGACTTCATTCCTCTTGAAACGACACAGAGATGCTAGGCTAAAATACGTTAGAGAGCATAAGAAAAAAGAATATTCGTTTTGAGAAAAAGTACTATGGACAGATGAAACTAAAATAGAGTTGTTTGGTCATAATTATCGAAATCATGTGTGGAGGAAGGGCGGTGAAGCCTACTTACCAAAGAACACGTTTCCAACAGTAAAATTTGGTGGTGACAGTATCATGATCTGGGGCTGTTTTTCGGCAAAAGTTGTTGGCAGAATATCAATAATAGATGGCAAGATAAATGCCGAAAGCTACCAGAAAATCCTGCAAGACAATTTAATGCGTTCTGTTGAGAGGCTTTGGCTACCTCCTGATTGGATTTTCCAAATGGATAATGATCCTAAGCATACCGCTAGATCTACAAGGAAATGGTTATCTGAAAGTAACGTTGATGTTTTGCAATGGCCAAGTCAGTCCTCAGACTTTGAACCCAATCGAGAATTTATGGCGATATTTGAAAATTCAAATTGGGAAAAGAGCACCAAGAAATATCAAGATTTTGAAGACAATATGCCAAGAAGAATGAGGCAAAATACCACTGAATGTGTGCAAATCATTAGTTGAGACGTAGAGGAATAGACTGGTAGCTGTTGAAATTCAATAAAGGATATTCCACAAAGTATTAAATTAAGTTAATATGCCTTTTATGTTTTGTACGAATACTTTTTTCATCAGTTAAAATGAAAAAAAAAACAATATTTTTTAATAAAATGTATCTTTACACATAAAATGTATCAAAATTTGTTTTAGTTAAGGCTTTTACATTTATAAAAATACAATTTTTGATGTGTACGGATATTTATTTCTCCCCATTGTATACTCTCACGAAACTTCGAAGTCGGCATGACTGAACCAACACCACTCAGTTAAATGGTAAGTTTCCCGACATTAATTATATATATATATATATATATATATATATATATATATATATATATATATTCTACATTAATTCCCCTTAAGATATATCCTCACCTTTAGATATCGAGCACTTAATTACAATAAATCTGCCTGCCTAAAACGTTTTCCCGCCAATAAACTACGGAAAAAGAACCAGTAATTCCCAACGGATGGAATCCTTAAAAGTCAGGACTCTCTCAGCCTCTATCCTAAAAAAGCCTTAAAAAAGGCCGTTTGACCAACACAAGGACTGTCCAAAATTAACGATTAAAAAAACAAAAATCAAATGAAAACTGCAAATAAAATTCACTTTCTTCGCTCTTGTAGTTCACTAGTACTAACAAGTGGGGATTTTTCCTCCTGAGGATGGCCATGCTTGCCGAAACTAGTCGAAGAACCTAATTGAAAAATAAAGCATAGGTACCTCCATGAGATCGCTAAAAAAAAGAGCATAGCATGATGAAAAAGACGCCAAACTTGACGAAAACAAAATTTTATCGTCTAAATGTTTATATTATTATTAAGAGGAAAGATCAAAGTTTATTTTAATAATTTTTTTTAATTTTTCCTTCTTTTTAGAACATTCTGAATTTTGATTTAAAAAACTTTGTTTCTCTTTGTATCACCGTAACTAGTAAAATAACATAAACAATTTTTAGCACGTTTTTTTTTTTTTTTTTTTTTTTTTGTATGACACATTAATTTGGAAAATCTTGCAAAAATAAAAATAATTTTCAGATCTTAATGAAACTTTCAGATACTATTTACAGATGATTGAAATTATTATAAATATGTTTCTTTATTAAAATTATGACAGAAATATTTTTTTCATATTTATTACCCCCCCCCTAACTAATTTTATGAAAACGCTAGAAATTCGATCGAGTCCACTTTAGTAATTACAATAGTTAAAAGCACAAGAATTTGAGGAATAAATATGGACTATATTTTCTGAAAGCAAAAATTTTTTCAATGAAAAATGAATTTTTACTACAATTATTTGTTATTTCTTTAATTATAATAGAATTTTTACATTTAAGTTGCTAAAATATTATAAAATTAGTTAAAAGCCGCATTCAGTTTTGTAAATGACCTTTTGAGATTTAGTTTTTAGCGCTGTAATTTGTATCGTTTTGATTTATCAGAAGACCCGCAGTAATTAAGAAATGTCATTTTGTGTTTATAATCAAGCTGTAATTATAAAGTACGGAAGACCAACCAGAATACAATTAAGTTGCGTTATTTGAGTTAAGCATTGTTCTCCGCAGTTAAGGTCTTTACTTTTGCGAAACGCGTGTGGAGAAGTTAATTTGATTTTTCAGTTTAAACTGAGAAAGGTACATACAAGTATCAGTATCCTATTATGAAATTTATATGAT
>OZ010611.1:53962332-53982332 GCA_963932145.1 Acanthosepion lycidas
TGATATATATGAACAAACTGATATAGATATATATTAGCAGAGATAGATAGATAGATAGATAGATAGATAGATAGATAAAATGCAATTTATATGTGCACATGGAAGTTTGTTCCTATAATCGTAAGTATTTGCCCAAATATGCGTTTATCTTACGCATGCGTGTGTGTCTCTTCACTTATATCCTACCTTGTATTTTATTGTGATGTGAGCTCATCACATACTGGCCGGGAGGCACAAGTGGAAAGACAAGTTGACAGATATATTATTTCAAGATGGCTGCCTCTTTTCACCGGAAGTTGTTTTCTGCTTGGCGCATGGCTGGACAACGCCCCTGTCCTTCCCTTTCGTCGGTGCTTACCTAATCCTAACCCTAACCGAAGATCCTGAACCCTTGCCCCTCTCACCGACTATCACCAACCGTCGTCCGCTTAGTGTAATGGCTAGCGGCTAAAAATGGCGGGAAATAGAAGATAGAAAATAATGTATTAAAAAAGGGAGCAAATGTGGTAAAGGGTGACAAAAAAGAAAACGTAAGTAAAGGGAGAGATTGAGAGACAGAGGGACGTTGAAGGAAAGAGTGAAGAAAAGGAAAGAGTGAAGAAAAGGAAAGAGTGATTTAAAGAGAAATTGTAGAGAGAATAATATTAGGTGGAAAGGGTTTAAGGTTTTGGAAAGAGGGAAAAGGTGGAAATGCTTACAGGGGAGGGGGAAATAGAGTAAAGAAAGAAAGAAAGAAAGAAAGAAAGAAAGAAAGAAAGAAAGAAAATACAGGCTGACAAACTGTTGAAGAAAAATGGGTTAAAAGAAAAAGATGGATGGTCAAGAAGAATAAAAGATGACGAGGAAAGCCAAAGAAAATAATATAAGAATATAGTTAAGTAAAAGGGGAGTGGTGAAAGAAGAAGAAGAAGAAGAAGAAGAAGAAGAAGAAGGAGGAGGAGGTGGAGGAGGAGGAGGTGGAGACAACAATAACAGCAACAACAACTTGAGAGAAAATAGATACAAAATAGCCGGGTGAAAGGAGAAGGTAGGAATGAAAGCGAATAAGAAAGAAGATAAATTTAAAAGAGAAAGAAAGTGGGGAAGAAAGGAGGAGGAGAAAAGGGGGAGAAAGAGAGAAGAGTAATAGTAAAATAAAGGATAAAAAGAAAGAAAGAAAGAAAGAAAGTTTCAGAAAGAAGAATCAAAATAAAATAATGGATAAAACGAAGGAATTGGAAAAGAATGATTCAAAGAAAGAAAGTAAGAAAGAAAGAAAGAAAGAAAGAAAGATGAAAGAAAGAAAGAAAGATGAAAGAAAGAAAGAAAGAAAGAAAGAATGAAAGAAAGAAAGAAAGAATGAAAGAAAGAAAGAAAGATGAAAGAAAGAAAGAAAGAAAGAAAGAAAGAAAGATGAAAGAAAGAAAGAAAGAAAGAATGAAAGAAAGAAAGATGAAAGAAAGAAAGAAAGAATGAAAGAAAGAAAGAAAGAAAGAAAGATGAAAGAAAGAAAGAAAGAATGAAAGAAAGAAAGAAAGAATGAAAGAAAGAAAGAAAGAAAGAAAGAAAGAAAGATGAAAGAAAGAAAGAAAGAAAGAATGAAAGAAAGAAAGAAAGATGAAAGAAAGAAAGAAAGAATGAAAGAAAGAAAGAAAGAAAGAAAGAAAGATGAAAGAAAGAAAGAAAGAAAGAAAGAAAGAAACAAAGATGAAAGAAAGAAAGAAAGAAAGAAAGAAAGAAAGAATGAAAGAAAGAAAGAAAGAAAGAAAGAAAGAAAGATGAAAGAAAGAAAGAAAGAATGAAAGAAAGATTGAGAGTCAAAATAGAATAATGGATAAAACGAAAGAATTGGAAAAGAAAGACAAAAATAACGAAAGAATCAAAGAAAGCGTTGCTGTGTTCTCCCTCTAAGAGTCTATGTTACACTCTTCTGCCTACTATAAAATTAGTTGGAGAGAAGGTTTCAAGGAACAGTGAATAGATTGAGCGCCATTTCATTGGATACTCTCTGACTAGTCGTGTAATACTCTTCTGGTATACTTACAGTTTAATATACGATATATCTGCAAACTTGGATGTTATTATTACATGACCATTTACTTGGTCAGAACAGAAAGAAAGAAAGAAAGAAAGAAAGAAAGAAAGAAAGAAAGAAAGAAAGAAGAGTAAGTATAAAATAAAGGATAAAGTGAAAGGATTAAGAAAGAAAGAAAGAAAGAAAGAAAGAAAGAAAGAAAGAAAGAAAGAAAGAAGAGTAAGTATAAAATAAAGGATAAAGTGAAAGGATTAAGAAAGAAAGAAAGAAAGAAAGAAAGAAAGAAAGAAAGAAAGAAAGAAAGAAAGAAGAGTAAGTATAAAATAAAGGATAAAGTTAAAGGATTAAGAAAGAAAGAAAGAAAGAAAGAAAGAAAGAAAGAAAGAAAGAAAGAAAGAAAGAAAGATTAAGAAAGAAAGAAAGAAAGATTAAGAAAGAAAAAAGAAAGAAAGAAAGAAAGACAGAAGATCAAGTATAAAATAAAGGATAAAGTGAAAGGATTAAGAAAGAAAGAAAGAAAGGTTGAGAAAGAAAGAAAGAAAAAAAGAAAGAAAGGTTGAGAAAGAAAGAAAGAAAGAAAGAAAGAAAGAAAGGTTGAGAAAGAAATGTTGAGAAAGAAGAGCTAAATAAAATAATGTACAAAACGAAAGAATTGGAAAAGACAGAACAAATAAAAGAAAGAATGAAAAGAAGAAGAAGAAATAATAAATAAATAACGGATAAAGGAAAGGAATTGAAAAAGAAAAAAGACTGTAAAGAAGGAAAGTCAGAAGAGAAAAATGCGAAAAAATGAATGTCAGAAAGATAGCAACAAAAGGGAAGATACTGAGGAAGGTGCTGATGATTTCAGGAGATAGTATATCACTCAATCCCAAGCGATAACCACCACAAAATTGCTGCGAAAATCCAAATGCATGACTGATAATAAATGATACTGAGGAATGTCCTGATGATTTCAGAAAATATTATGTTACTCAATCTCCAGACATTTGATATAAACCTGCAGATGAGGGAAATATGATAATAATGATAATGATAATAATAATAATAATAATAATAATAATAATAATAATAATAATAATAATTCTGAGGAAGATGCTGGTGATTTGACATACTTCCTCTCACTCAGTCTCCAGCGATAACCACCAGATATTTGATATGAACATGTAAAAGCATAAACTATAATAATATAAGATACTGAGTAAGGTACATTAGCTTTGGGGAAAACATACTGTCAGTATATTGTTAGGTCGGTGCAAAAATAATGTCGTTTTCTCGCATAGTGAGAAACCGACATTATTTTTGCACCAACCTAATACCAGTGATAAACGCATTTAATACGAACATGCAAATACATGAAATATAATAATAATAATAAATATAATAAAAGGATAGTGAGGAAAGTGCTGTACATTTGAGACTATTTGCCCTCGACCAGTGCCAGGTAAAAGCACCAGAACTCATTTTCGAATCAGCGTCCAAATCGATTAGACCTTGACAGTCCAGTGGGTCAAAAACTGACCCTATAGTGAAAGAAAGGAAACTTAAGCGATTGTTTCAATTAATTTGCACAAGGGTGTATATACGAGTCCCCCCCCCCTTGGTGTAACAAGGTAGACTTTAGCCATGAGCAGTAACCAAATTAAGGAAAACCCTAAATTCCAAATTGTGGAGAAGAAAACATGAAACTTCTAAATTAACTTTCCGACGAATACAAGGCAAGTTATGTGATTAGCGAGTCAAGATAGACTACATCCTGAATAGACATATCATTTAATTAAAGCATAATATATTGCTTATAGATTAATAAATCTACTTTTATTCTGATTTTTTAATCATTTTAATCAAGCATGACGTAAAAATCACGAAGACGCAAGGGTTTAGAAAGTGAAGATTAACGTTACATTTAAATTTTTAAATATCGTAGTTTGCAAGAAGTTGGAAGAAAGTTCCACAAGCGAAAAGTGCGAGAGACGCGACTATTAGAAGAGAGCTTATGGTTACATCTAGCAATTTCAACAGTAATGAGACCTAACTACCAAACTAGTACTGCGCTTATATCCGTGAAGACGATTCAGCAAAGAGTAAAACTCATCAGAACAATCGCCATGGAAATATTTACAGAAGGTGTAGGGAGAAGCTCCATTACGCCGGTGGTAAAGTGATTGAAGTCGAGATACCAGATCAGAGGCGATAAAATTGCAGAGCCGTCATGGCGGAACAAGCAGACCAAGTGTGGCAGCAATCACGCATGACGATAAGGCCATTAATTTGCACAAGGTTGTATATGCGCGCACGCGCGTGTGTGTGTGTGAATAGACAATTTCCAATATATGCAGTGTGTATATCTTAATTGTAACTTAAGGCACTTAACATTAATACATTGCATATAGTGATTTTCAAAGCGTAACTTAGATGTTGGACAAGGCCGAATGTATGGGGCACCCAGTGAGGATCGAACTCCCTACTCTGTCGTAATTTTTCTAGCGAGACAAGCTTGCTAAGCATTACACCACCTCTAGATGCCAAATACATTACATATAGTGATTTTCCAAGAGTAGCTTAGATGTGGCACAAGGCCAAATGTATGGGGCACCCAGTGAGAATCGAACTCCCTACTCTGTCGTAATTTTTCTAGCGAGACAAGCTTGCTAAGCATTACACCACCTCGAGGTGCCAAATACGTCACATAGAGTGATTTTCCAAGAGTAACTTAGATGTGGTACAAGGCCGAATGTATGGGGCACCCAGTGAGGATCGAACTCCCTACTCTATCGTAATTTTTCTAGCGAGACAAGCTTGCTAAGCATTACACCACCTCTAGATGCCAAATACATTACATATAGTGATTTTCCAAGAGTAGCTTAGATGTGGCACAAGGCCAAATGTATGGGGCACCCAGTGAGAATCGAACTCCCTACTCAGTCGTAATTTTTCTAGCGAGACAAGCTTGCTAAGCATTACACCACCTCGAGGTGCCAAATACGTCACATAGAGTGATTTTCCAAGAGTAACTTAGATGTGGTACAAGGCCGAATGTTTGGGGTACTCAGGGAGGATCGAACTCCCTACTCTGTCGTAATTGTTCTAGTGAGACAAGCTTGCTAAGCATTACACCACCTCTAGATGCCAAATACATCACATATATACAAATACACAAACTGAGGATTTACGTATTTTAAATCCATACATATAGATACACATCAATTCTATATAAAAGAAATCACAAAATATACGTACATATAAAATATTGTTCTGTAAAAATACTGTAATTGCTTTTTATGTATAATATATAAAATTAATATTCACAACTCAAAAGTATTTTTCACACCCCGAAAATAGATTCATATTACTGCACACGACTTCAAATAATCTAATGTGAAGAAAAAATAAAAATCTATTACACCGTGTCACTCCAGTGGGTCTAAAACTGACCGTATGGTGAAAGAAAGAAAACTTAAGCGGTTGTTTCAATTGATTTGCACAAGGATGTAACCTTGAAAAGAAATAAATTACATATTACTCACAAGATAGAGGAACAAGTTTGAGAAATCAAACACAGAGACATACATAAAAGCAAACAAATAAAACTCAACTCTTATTTAAATTAATAAATAAAAAGAAACCTTTACGGTGATCGCCGCCAATGATATAAACAAAATTAACAAACCTCTTTGTTATTAACGACTCCCATATCGTATTTATTTCCATGCTAGGCCTACTAAGGAGATCCCTATAGCCTAGTATATGTACTTATTCTTACAAACGTCACACTCTCTAGTTTTCTGACATCAAGAGTATAAAATAACACAATAATCAACGGATATCTCATATCAGTCAAAATTAAAGGATACCTGATGATGGCTACAGGGTACTTGGTCGAAACGCGTCTATAATACGAATAATAATAATAATAATAATAATAATAATAATAATAATAATAATAATAATAATAATAATAATAATAATTAATTGTACAATATATGATATAAATATATAAAATACAATTCTGTCAATAATCTATAATAGAGATGAAAAAAACACATAGACACCTGACGATGGCCTGGTCGTAATTGGTCGAAACGTTGTGTTTATAATAATATCATAAACAATAACGATAAGAACAGTTCAAAATAAATAAAATGTGTAAGCATTTCTTCAAATTAAAAAAAGAAATACCAATTTATAAAGAAGCGGAAGGAACCCGTCGTGATAACGAAAATGGAAAACCATCGAACATTGAACATAAATGCTGCCAAAACACTCCTTTATCCGAAGGACAACATCCTTCGTATATACTACTTAGAGATGTGTAACTATCATCTAGAGGTCTTGGGTTCAATCCTTGAACCGGTCAGTGAAACACTGTTTCATCAGAAACGAACAATAACTGACATTACAGACAAAAATTACACAATAATCAACAATCCCGACTTGAAACAACATCACGTTGAAACACCGTTTCCCGTACGTTCAACGAAGTTAAGCACCTCCAAGCCTGGGCAGTACCTAGATGAGTGACAGGTGTAAGCTTGTATGTGCATGTGGTGTAATGAATAATGGCTTGTAATTGTTAATCGGAGACCCAAGATCAAATTCCCGCCCGTCCTGGGTATGACGAATAAATTACAAACACAAACTTATTGTAACTGCGATAAAATCTGCATTCGGCAGTTAAAAGAAGTTTCGAATTTACCCCTGAAGATGACCTTGGAAAAGATCGAAACTACTGACAAAAACTGTGGCACCATCCTTGATGAATTTCATCTTAATTACAAGAAACTGATTAGACAACTCGAAAGGATCAGTATAAAAATAAGGAAACAATATATCTATATTATTCAATGAAATAATTGAATGAATATATGCTATATATATATATATATATATATATATATATATATATATATCCGAATGTAATGAGAACGAGAATAATATAAATTCTAACATTCACATCATTAATTCAAAAGAGGACTGGATACCAAGAGTAGAGCAATAATTATTAGGTTGGTGCAAAAATAATGACGTAATAATGTCGTTTTTTGACGTAAAAAATACGTCAAAAAATGATATTATTACGTCATTATTTTTGCACCAACCTAATATTTATTATAAATTGTTACATACGGATAAGAACTTGCACACCACAAAGAAGCATTCTTGATTCGATATCACTGCATCTCGACCCGAGATGCAGTCGCATCGAAACAAGAATGCATCTTTGTAGTGAGCAAGTTGTTTTTGTCAGTATGTAAAAATTATAATATATATATATATATATATATATATATATATATATTAATACGTATATATATATATATATATATATATATATATATATATATATTAATAAGTAAGAATATCCAATAAATGTGTAGAAAATGTACTTTAGAGAGATAAATGTGCTCGATGCATGATATCAGAGTAACTATTATTATTTATAGGAAAGTCATCTCCAACTATTGGCCTCTACTCAATGTCCGATATGCACATTTCCTACGAACTCCTTACGTGGCCGACCATTCAGATACTCGGCAGACCGAAGACAAAATATACAATTCCGGGTTGCCAAAGTATTGACCGTGGTGGGAATCTAGTCCCAGTTAGAGGACATTCAAAAGCCTGTAGGAAAATTTTCAGCTAAAACGGCCAAATAATTTTTTTTTTTTTAAATTCTCACGTCCATGGAAGAACTCAACAGCCTGGATAATGAATTTAGCCAGACTGTAGAGTTATTAAGATATTTACTTTAATGAAGCTATTAAGCCATTATGTTATTTACTTAAATGAATAAGTAAAAGCTATTAAGCTATTTACTTTAATGAATAAGGAAAAGTTATTATGCCATTATTTTATTTACTTAAACTAATAAGTAAAAGCTATTAAGCTATTTAGTTTAATGAATAAGGAAAAGTTATTATGCCATTATGTTATTTACTTTAATTAATAAGTAAAAGCTATTAAGCTATTTACTTTAATGAATAAGGAAAAGTTATTATGCCATTATGTTATTTACTTTAATTAATAAGTAAAAGCTATTAAGCTATTTACTTTAATGAATAAGGAAAAGTTATTATGCCATTTTGTTATTTACTTAAATGAATAAGTAAAAGCTATTAAGCTATTTAGTTTAATGAATAAGGAAAAGTTATTATACCATTATGTTATTTACTTAAATGAATAAATAAAAATACACACTTTCTTTCCACTTTTTTGTCTTTCTCTCTCGCTTTCACTTTCTGTTTATTTCCTCTTCTTCACGCTTTTTCCTTCTCTTTCTATCTATCAATTTCTTTCTCTCTCTCTCTCTCTCTCGTCTTCTCCTTCTCTTTCTGCTTTTTTTTCATTTAGCTTGCTCTTTCGCTTTCTCTCTTTCTATTTCTCTTCCTCTCACTTTCTTTGTCGCTTTCTCTTCCTCCCTATCTCTCTTCAGCTGCCTCTCTTCCTGGCTTTCATTTTCTCTTCCTGCCCATCCATCTGTCTATGTATTCTCTCTATTTTTCTCTTTCTCTTCCAGTCTATTTCTCTATTTTCTTTCTCTCTCTCTTTTACCTACTGCTTATCCATTTCTCTCTTTCTCTCTCTTCCTCGTATCTATTTATTTTCCTGCTTCTTTATTCCCACTTTTCTTTAAATCTCTGTTTCTCTCTTATGCACACGTCACTTTTTCTGATTCATACACACATACACGTACTTTATCTCTCTCTCTCTCTCTCTCTCTCTCTCTCTCTCGCTCTCATTCATTTTCTATTACTGTCTCTAAATTTTATATTCTTATGCCATTCTATTCCTTTCTGTGTATATCTATCTATCTATCTATCTATCTATCTATCTATCTATCTATCTATCTCTATCTACATTCCTCATTCTCTTGCGATTACTTTCTCAATTGAAATAATTTTTTCCGTTCCTTTCTTTCACTTCAATATTCAGTTTCACTTTCACTTTCGTTTTGTTGCAATAAACCAATTATAATTCAGAGGTTGTCCTCGTCGTAACAATTCAAGCAAAGAAAATCAGCTATTAATAATAATTCATGTAAATCGATTACTGACAATGAAGTCATAATTATTTTTTTAGATTTATTTCAATTCCGATTTTCCTTCATTAAATCTTTTTAACAAATCTTTTTTTTTTAATATTCTTTTTTTTTTTTTAATTTTCTTATTTCATTCTATGTCCTGCCGTCTCCTCATCGCCTTCTCTCGATATCTCATTAAAAAATGAACTTTTTTTTAAAAATATTTATTTGTTCTCAGGGTAAATGTCTTTGTTTTTCTCGCACTTAATAATTTCTTTAATTTGTACATGTACTTCGTGATATTTGCTCTGGAAACAGAAATCCCGAAACTTTTATT
Organism: Acanthosepion lycidas; assembly: GCA_963932145.1. Classification (NCBI taxonomy): domain Eukaryota; kingdom Metazoa; phylum Mollusca; class Cephalopoda; order Sepiida; family Sepiidae; genus Acanthosepion; species Acanthosepion lycidas. Next base: position 53,971,705 of record OZ010611.1, read on the forward strand.
CATCCTAATGACTATATAGAGAGATTCAAACAGTAAATATTAAAATATTATACATTGATTCAGTGCAAATTGTTTTACTATATAAAGGCATTTTCAGGATTTATGATACGGATATATATATATATATATATATATATATATATATATATATATATATATATATATATATATATATATATATATATAGATAGATAGATATATATATATATATATATATATATATATATATATATATATATAGATATATATATGTGTGTGTGTGGGTGTATATATATATATATATATATATATATATATATATATATATATATATATATATATATATATTCACTTTTATTTACTCTTATGATTAATTATATAGAATAGAACAACCAATTCTTATGACTTACAAATTAATAAAAACCCTGCATTCTGATTCATAATTATTTCAGCTCAATAGCCGTTGGTATAATTTTAAATATAGAGGTTCCTGTCTATCCAATAACGGTTAGAATAACACAATAAACAGGGAATAGATGACATTGCTTCTTATAATGTCTCATTGACCAGTAGATATAAATGATCGAGCCACTACCCAATACACATGGCCTGAAGATTGCGTCCGAGCATGAAACAGACTGTCGCTATTAAAATACTGTTAATCCATAGAGTGAAGTGATCCTCGTCGAAACCATTGATGTCTGTAGTTTTCAGTTTATTTGATGTTAAAATGCTAGTACTTACGTATAGTCCTCTATTCATCATCAGGCATGTGTTTTTTTCTTTATAACATCAAAAACTTGAAGACGAAATACTTGTTTGTCGACCGAAAGATGTTTTTTGAATATCTGCTATTAATAACGGTTATGAACAATTTTCGGAACGTGCAAAGACGCAACGCTAAGTTTTTCAAAATTTTGAGTGAGAATTTTATTTAAATATTTCTTGTGATGTGTTAAATCCACGTATTCTATTTTTACAAGTGTATTCAGTTTATATGGCATGAACTAAGCATATAGTTCAATTATGTAGTGTAATGTCTTAGTAGTAGTTTTTTTTATAGGAATTTTTCTGTACTGCGAATGAATAGTTTTTTATAAACATAAAACATTAGGCAGCATATAATTTACATACAAAGAAATAATCACACATAGAATGAATCAGAAATATTAATGCAATTAATGGTGACATCCGTCACTAGAAACATAATATATGCATTAAAATACTGTTAATCCATAGAGTGAAGTGATCCTCGTCAAAACCATTGATGACTATTCGTGAGTACTAGCATTTTAACATCAAATAAACTGAAAACTACAGACATCAATGGTTTCGACGAGGATCGCATTACTATTTCTTATTGATTCTATGTGTGATTATTTCTTTGTATGTAAATTATATGCTGCCTAATGTTTTATATATATATATATATATATATATATATATATAGGGCAAATATTATTTACGAATTTAAATTCCCATTAAGGAATAGTATTCCTGATCAATCAAAATACGTAAATAATTATATAGGCCACACTACAACATGTTTGACACGCAGACTCTCTCTACTCCTTTCTGATCATAGCTCAATTAGATCTCATTTAAATATTCATGGAGAACTACCGGACACTATACGCAGCATACATGTTGACAACACTAATATAATATTTTTCATCTACATACAAAAAAAGGCTAAAAATAATGGAAGCCTTATTAATTAAAACAAAAAATCAACACTTAATAATATCAACTATGAACATTGACAAAATATCTTGACTGTGTTTTTAAAATGAAAACATAATATAAATACATACATGCAACAAACTATTTCTTATTTAAAAGATATTTCATCCTTGAAAGCCAAAAGCGCTCAGATTAAAATAATATTCAAACAGTTTTTATATAATTTATCATTTGAAAAGAAAATAATTATTAGATCGCATGAGAAATTGTATAAAAAACTAAATCAAAGCAACTTGTCTGTCGTATTCAATAAAATGTGCATGAAAGAAGAATTGCTGTCTAAATACACAAATATATATATATATATATATATATATATATATATATATATATATATATATATATATATATATATATATATATATATATATATATGAACAAATTACTTTGTTGGTTTTCAAGATTGAGAGCTGCTGTTTTTTTAGAGTTGTCATGAAATTTTTACCTTAGTGGGATTATAAGTGTTTAATATTCTTTAATTATATATATATATATATATATATATATATATAATTGCATTGAAAGATAAAAAAATATCTAAAATTTTTCATACACATACATCTATATACATACCCTTACAAATACCAAGAGGCTAGAATCCAGGTAGAACTGAATGTCCAGGACAGAGTAATAATATAATAGAAAAGGCTCAAACAGTAATATTCCATGGTTATAATTTATTACATTGGAATCGTAAATACGATCCAATTCATCAGACCTACAAATTCAAAAAGAAATATATATATATATATATATATATATATATATATATATATATATATATATATATATATATATATATATATATATATATATATATATATATATATATATATATATATATATATATATATATATATATATATATATATATATATATATATATATATATATATATATATATATATATATATATATATATATATATATATATAGAGGTATATAGGTGTGGTGGATAGTGGCTCGCATTGAGCAATCTCGGAGAACCGAGTTCGAATTCAAGTAGAATCTATTACGTTCACTTACGTGCTAATATCCTTGGGAAAGATATGAATCCTCTTCTTCTCCGTCCAGCTATGGGTAAATAGACTGGGTTCTACAGACTTGGATGTCAACTTGTTATAGAAGAAGGATAACTCTAAATTGGAAACCTGCACGTAGTGGACCAAGTGGAGCAACATAATGTAAAAATTTAAAAAAAATATTTAAGAAATAACAAATAATTGTTTTAAAAATTCATTTTTCATCGAAATATCTTTTTGCTTTCAGACAATGTTGTCCATGTTCATTGAAATAAATAAAAGCTATTAAAAGCTTTTGAAATTCAATAATATTTTTCCTTTATTGAGTTTTGTATGTTACACTTCAGAAACGATGTTCAGGTAGGGGGGTTCCAACAAAAAAAACAAAACATGATTTGGTTTCCTCAAAGCATTGTGCTTTTAAGTAATATAATAATTAATCTCCTCGAAATTGAAATTATAGTTTTCGTACAATTAGTTAGAGGGGGAAATACATATGAAAAAAAAATATTTCTGCCATGACTTTACTAAAAATAAAAGATAAGTTCCATCATTTGTGAATAGGTTTTGAAAGTTTCACTAGAATCCGATATATATATATATATATATATATATATATATATATATATATATATATATATATATATATATATACAGGGTGACCAAAAAAAACGGGAACTATTAACAATTCAATAAAACCAAGAGTGATGGAAGAAAAATGTTTTATTCATAGTAATTGAAACCTTAAAAGATGCCATTTAAGAAACAATGATGGAATTTTCATTTTTTTTTTTAATTACGTCTTCGAGATGGCGTCATCCTGTACGAATGCATTCTTGAAATCTGCGGTTGGGATTCCTCATTGACTGCTGCAACATCTCAGATGGGATACTGTGAATTTCATCTTGAATCCTAAATGGGGAAATGTTTACTTGCTCAAGGTCACTGTTTTGCAGTGTTGCCACTTGCTCATGTCTGCAATACGCACTTCAAAAATTCCTATTTTGGGGGGTCACCCTATATATATATATATATATATATATATATATATATATATATATTCTTTGACTTTTCGGTACGCACCATTTCGTCGTGAATATTTTTATCATATATATTGCATATTATACATTTTCAGTTAGGATATACATACCATATTTTCAAATGAAAAGTTATTTGTCCACCAACTTGTTGAAGGAGAACACTGATCTTTGATGCGTGTCCCCTTTTAGTTAGAGTCGGTGTATCTACGCGTTAAGAAATAAAGAGAAAAATGTTAAAAGAAATATAACCATGTAAATTATAAAAGATATCATAATAAAATAAAAACAAGTTAAAGGCTAAATTACAATGTTATCTTTTCTTCTTTTATAATTGAAGCCGATGTTTAAAAAATAAAAAAGTGAAATTGACAATGAGAACAGCAAGCAAAAAGGTTGTCAACTATCAAAAGATAAACAGGAGACGGGAGAAAAAAGAAAGTCTTTTCAATGCGACCAAATGCTGCTCCTTATAACTCCTTTATTTATTTATTTATTTACCTGTTTTCGGAAGCTTTGCTATTTTCCGAAATCATTCAATGATGTAAATGCATGATTTAATGACAATGGTAAGAGTTATGGGTGTTAAACGGTTATGTTAATGCATGGGGGTCAAATAGGTATGTATCGACAGAAGGCCTGCCTTTTGATTTTAGCAATTACTCCAAAGCAAAGAACGCATAATATTAAAAGAGTTTGACACGAAAGGTTCTCGGGAAGCTAAGGTAATGCTATTGTGCCGCAAGGAATTACTGAAGAGTAAAACAGAATGAGAAAACTTCATTGGCGGGAAAGGGCAATAAAAGAAAAGCTTTCAGGAAGACAGAAGTTGGTAATTGGCGCTGAATTTAAATTTTTGAAGATCATCGGTGGCAGGTGACTACAAGAATTTAGTCTTAGTACTTGATTGGCAATTAGGTCTCATTGTTTTGCTAATGAAATATCTAGATGTATAATCTTTATTCTAATAGGTTCTTTAACTTAATAATAGTTAGACAATAGTCCGAATAATGTAAATAGTGTACATAATACCTCATCTCAGAAATATAGACAGATACTGAATGGCCGAAACGTTGTAATAAATATGGCGACAAAGATGAGGATAATAATCCGAATAATGTAAATAATGTAAATAGTGTACATAATACCTCATCTCAGAAATATAGACAGATACTGAATGGCCGAAACGTTGTAATAAATATGGCGAAAAAGATGAGGACAATAGTCCGGATAATGTAAATAGTGTACATAATACCTCATCTCAGAAATAGAGACAAATCAGAAGCCAGTAGTTAAGTTAAAGAACCTATTAGAATAGAACGTATACATCTAGATATTTCATTAGCAAAACAATGACACCTAATTGCCAATCAATTACTAAGACTAAATTCTTGTAGTCGAGGTACCAAAGTGGGGTGCACCTTTGAACAACTGAATATATTTATAGAAAAGACAAAGAGTGGACATGTGACGTGCAGAAAAACAAAATGAACAGAACAAAGTGAACAGAAGTTGTGTTTGGGGCGTCACTGGACGTTCCAACATGACAGTGACCTGAAACACACAGCACGAATTGTTACGAAATAATTAGATGACAACAAAATTAAGGTATTGGCGTACCCTGCATAAATTCCTGACCTAAAACCCCATTGAAAATTTATTGACATATCTGAAGAAAAAATAATAGAAAGAAGTCTTTCAAATCTGGAGGAACTAGAAGCTATTGCCAAGGCAGATTGGAATAAAATACCTATCAATGATGGTAGTGATCTTGTAAGGAACTATAAGAAATGATTAAAGGCAATAATCAAGAATAAACTGTCACACAGTTGATTATGGAGACAAGAAGGCCAATAATTTTGTCCAATGTTAAACGTTTTTTGGTGTCTGTGTGTGTGTGTTTTGTTTTTTTTTTTGTATTATTGTTTAACGTTAAAATAAAAAAAATTCCTTCAAATCCATTATTTCATCATTTGGGAAAAAATGTTTATGTACAAAATTTGGCCTAAAAAACTGAAACTTTATCGGCCTGTTTGAAGAGGAAAAAAAGTCCTTTGAATTTGAAGGAACTAGAAGCCATTTCCGAAGAAGAATGGAGAAAATATCTATCAGTATGTTTATTGATATTGCAAGGAACTATCAAAAACGATTAAACTTAGTAATCAAGAATAAAGCTTAAACAATTGATTATTGGGGCAAGAGGGCCAATAATTTTGTCTCATGTTATAAGTTTTTTTTATGTTTTTTGTATTATTGATTAACATTAAAATTGTTGTGGGCAATACTGCACATTTTTTAAATACGTTATTCCAAAAAAAATACATTTGAAGTTTCTTTGAAAATCTGAGGTATTACAGCTTTATTTTAATTATACAAGGGGGTGAATAATTCTGTCGACATATATATATATATATATATATATATATATATATATATATATATATCAACTGTTCCAACGGGCCTCGGTAACGAGGAGGTAGCGAATCAGACTCAATATAGCGCTGCTTGATCACATATTCATCCGAGTTTCCCTTACCCATAGGACTGTGCTCCTCCCCAGGAGCCACGACTACTATCCCCAAGCCGCTCTATCCAGAGGATTAATAGGCGGTTGAAGCAAGGATATACAAGTGATAGAAATTAGGAGGATTTGAGATAATTATAATTAAGTAATTCATCGAGTCTATATATATATATATATATATATATATATATATATATATATATATATATATATATATATATATATATTAGGTGCGTGGGATAAATTTTCGTATAAATTATACCAAAATGAAAATAACACTGGCATCTCATTTTAACAGATATATTTACAAAAATATCCTGAAATACCAAAGATTAAATTTATTTAATAAAATCGCCATGGGCTTTAACCACGGCCTCTAGACGACATCGGAATCTCTTGCATCTCTTCTGGAAGGTCTTGCTTTCTTTCTTTCTTTCTCATCTGTTCTGTTCATTATCTATCTATCTATCTATCTATCTATCTATCTATCTAGTTCCAACTCTACCCGCTAAATATCGAGCCGTATCATGTCCCCTTCTTATATATTCAGAGATCACCCACGCATATTCGTTATTCCTAAGGGCATTTTTGTCCTTATGGAATTTTATACCTCCTCAAAGAAAGGGAAAATAGGTTTTTCTTTTTTAAAATTGTCCTTGCGAACAAGGCAGATAACGAATCGGAAAAGACGAAAAAGTCGAAAATAATAACAATAATATCTATAATAACAAGTAATTCCATATTTAGAGGTGTAGGGAATGAGAGAAAAGTATTTTGGTTTTGGCATAAATTATATATATATATATATATATAATCCAGAATTTTTATTAATTCAAACATGAATAAAAATAACTCCGACATCTCTTTTTAACAGAAATATTTACAAAAATTACACAAAAATATCTTGAAATACTAAAGTGTAAATTTATTCAATAAAATCGCCATTGGCTTCAACACCGGATTATATATCTTGCTCTCCTTTATATATATATATATATATATATATATATATATATATATATATATATATATATATATATATATATTAGGTTGGTGCAAAAATAATTTCGTTTTATAACATATGTTACTATGTGAGAAAACGAAATTATTTTTGCACCAACCTAATATATATATATTCCTGCATCTCTTCTGGAAGGTCTCCTTGTTTAAGTTGATGAATGCTGCCATAATCCTTTCCTTCAGTTCATCTTTGGTGTTATAAAGTGTTCTGGTCGTCTCTCGCTCAATTGCGCCCCACACATAATAATCAAGGGGGTTACAATCTGGGGAGTTAGGTGGCCAGATTTAAGGGATGATGTGGTCGCAGAAACTGTCTGACATCCATGACTGTGTTCTCGTGCATGTGTGGCATGGTGCAGAGTCCTATTGCCAGATATAGGATCTTCCAGCAACTATCACTCGACCAAGGAAAGTACCACCACTTTAAGGCACTTTATGAAGGCGTCCTTGTTGAGGCCGAGGCCCTGTGTGAAGCTAAATGGTGGCATAACGTTGTCATCTCTAGTGATCACTCCAAATACCTTCGTAATCACCATTAGACTCGGCCAACTCTTTCCGAATCTTTTTCAGAGTTTTCAGATTGACATTCATACACTCTGAAATGTTTGTATATGAGCTTCCGTCATGAATGCCAAGCAGAAGAGCATGCTGTTTCCAAATTCCTGGCGGAGTTAATTCAGCCATGCTGTTCTTTTTCTCAAAGACGGTGCCCAACTGACTCTACTATATTGTGCAGTTAACAAAATCAAAAACAATGCGCATGCGCGAAATTAAGAATATAAAATGGAGATAATTTACCCATCGCACCCTATAATCGAACAATTTTAAAATACCTTCTCCAATAGCAAAATATATTCTATTTATGTGGACTGAAGAATTCCACAGAACGTCCGAAACGTCATTATAACAAGATTGATGAGGCCAGATATAAATAATAGGTAATTATTGTCATGGTAATAATTAATTAAATAAGAGGAGGCACGGTGGAGTGATGGATAGCGGCTCGGATTGAGGAATGGGAGAGCCGAGTTCGAATTCCAGTCGAATCCATTACATTCACATACGTGCTAATACCCCTGGGAAAAGTATATGGGTAAATAGCAGGACAGACTGAGTTCTATAGACTTGGTTGACAACTGGTCTACTGCAAAAAGAAATGGCAACCTATTGCGGGAAAAAGTTTGCCTCGTCAGTCATGTATCACGCATACCACATAACTAACTGAATTAAATAACTAATAAAATAAGGAATTACATATGTAATTAAATAAGTACTTAAATAATTAAATAAGGAATTGAATAAGTAATTAAATAAATAATTACATAAGTAATTAAATAACTAATTGTTGTAAACTAGGGAATGTTACTGAATAGAATAATCAACGATTAACGATAATACGCATAGAAGTGACGTTAATTCCACAATGAATCTTCAAACGCTCCACACGGTCAGGTGTAACACAAAACCGAATTTAATGTAGGGTCCCCGTAGACCCCGAGACGTGACTCTGCCCTTTGACGTAGCCTCTCTTTGCCCAGCACTGCTGGAGACAAATCTCCAGATCAACATACAGTATTTACTACTGTATTTATGTGAATGGGGACAAAAGCCGTAGGTATGCTATAAAACAGAACTTTATCAGAAATTCGTATTAGTTTAAAATGTCTATCAATGGAATGATATATAAATGTTTATATGAACACAAAAGGGATCTCTTACAAAAGAACATATTAAATGCATTAGGCGATGATCGTAATGAAGACTAACCATAATTTCGACAAAAAAAAAACGACTTAATCCAGGCATACGGCCATATTACGTTGAAACACCGTCTCCCCAACCATGAAGTTAAGCAACGTAGAGCCTGGTCAGTACCTAGATGGGTGTGCGCTTCAGAATACCAAGTGTTGTAAACTTTGATATGAGGTTGTAGAGAAAAATGATGTAATGCCCAGCCACAGGTTGAATGTTTAAAATGTCTATCAATGGAATGATATATAAATGTTTATATGAACACAAAAGGGATCTCTTACAAAAGAACACATTAAATGCATTAAACGCTGATCGTAATGAGACTAACCATAATTTCGATAAAAAAAAGAACGACTTGAATTAAAATAGAAAGCAAATTACTAAACCGAAAGTGAATAGAAAATGATTCAATTTGCTTTAATTTTCCATCCGGGTTCTGACGATGGATAAACATTTGTAACTCTTTTTATATCTACCGAAAAACATTACGTACCAATTATTTGCGAATTTTGACTCAGGCAGAAGGGCTAAAATTGTCCAGGACAGTAAGACGTGTATTCAGTCAGTTGTGTGTCATGCGTGATAAACACTTAGGCGATCATGTATCTTTCGATGACGAGGTAGATTTTTTCCCCCGCAGTAGGTTACCATGTCTTTCTGCGGTAGACCAGTTGCCATCCAAGTCTATAGAACCCCCGGTCAGTCCTGCTCTGGAGAAGAAGAGGTTTTGATACCTTTCCCAAGGGTATGAGCGCATAAGTGAATGTAATGGATTCGACTGGAATTCGAACTCGGCTCGCCGATTTCTCAATCCGAACCGCCATCCATTACACCACCATGCCTCCTTCCTTGTATTACGAAACCATTATCACAAAAAGAAAAATTCTTAAATTCTAAAAGTATTTTCTGGCTATGAATAACCCGCAAAAAGGTTGATATAAGCCATAGAAAATGAATCAACCATAAAATATTTAAACATGTGTAATTATCTTCTGATAGAGAAAAGTCAGTCTGAGGCGACAACAACTAAATTTTGATAATAGCAAGAATGATTTGGAATTATTTTTTTTTAATTTTGCAGTAAGTTGAGAAAATATTGACTAAATCCTTGAAAATATCAAATATTTAATAAATTAAAAGACAAATAAATGTTTTATTTTAAATAGACAATTAATCTATAATATAATAAGGAATGTGCAAATAATATATCGGTGATTGTGGGAGGCGGGCTTTAAAAAACGCAGTTTAAAAATTCCCTCAAAGTATAACCAGCTTTTTATACACCGATTGTTGAGTATAGCGGTAGGGAGAAAACAATTTGTTTCATATAAGAGTCTTAATATAAAGAAAATATATATGATTATAAAAGACGGTATATATATATATATATATATATATATATATATATATATATATATATAGATAGATAGATAGATAGATAGATAGATAGATAGATATGCAGGAAAATGTAGGACAAAGGAGCAAAACATTTCTTAACAATCGTTTTGACCGATGAAGTAAACGACGAACTGGTAACAAGGAAAAATTTCC
>OZ010611.1:53999832-54012332 GCA_963932145.1 Acanthosepion lycidas
AATATATATATATATTCCAAAAGAGGATAGAATCCAGGTAGAACTCAATTTCCAGGACGGACTAAGAATATAATATAAAAGGCTAAACGACTAATATTCCATGGTTATAATTTATTACATTGGAATCGTCATCACGATTCAAATCATCAGACCTACAAATTCAAAAAATTATAAGAAAAATATAACTCGGGGTATAAAAAACAAAATTTTAGTGAGAGCGAATCGGTAGCGAATTATGTATGTGAAAATAATTCATCTTTATCTGTAATTCACTCATTTAAAACGTTATTTAACTCTTCTCTCCCTAACATTTCCATTGAGTGTTGGTGCTAATAAAAGAGTGTACCTTGTATAATAGCAGAGCTAAATTTTATATTAGTAATAAATATACATTTTTTCCTCACTGGTAGCACAACGCCATTTTTAGATGCATTTTTCAATCAAAACCTGACGATTGCATTGTACATGAAACTCAGAATTCAATAAAATAATCATTTTTTGTCCCCGTGTCAAGATTTTCGACCTTGCTAACCAAACGCTCCTCTGTGGCCATATTGGTAAAGGCACGTCAAGGCCATGACGGTTCCGTATAGGATACAGGTTCCAATCCTGTCGGACGTCGAATATTTTCTGTGAACATTTCTCGGACATTCAGGCCGGTAAATGTTGTTTAATACTGCTTATTATAAACAGAGTATTTACTTAAATATTTGTATCTATAAAAAGAATGTTAAACATAAAAATATATTTAAATAATTGTCGGAATTTGTCCATTTCATAATATATATATATATATATATATATATATATATATATATATATGATTATTTATTTCAAAATTATACCATAAATATGTTACAAAATCACTACAAAAATAGCCATTTTGTTTCAACACATCAAGTGACTTATCAAGTGATGATGTTATATATATATATATATATATATATATATATCCACACCGGAGTTGACAAGACAGACGACCGATAGCATCTTTTGCCGAAATAGATTATTCCTTATATTAGGTGAGTTGGTATTTTATTTTTTATTAATTATTCAATGATAATGCATTGAGGTCTTTTTGTGGATCAGTTTTAATATTTTATATTACTACAATCCACTTGGATTATATACCTTTACTATATATATATATATATATATATATATATATATATATATATATATATATATAATTTATTTATTTATTTTAGGATATTAAAACAAAATAATGTTAAAAATCGCTAGTCAATTATATTTGTGTAGTGCTTTTCAACATGTTTTTGTTTTAATACCCTAAAATAAATAATATTTAGTGCTACTTTGTATTGAGCACTCTTTTAAATTAAATGTTCCAAACAGTGAAATTACATTCCATTTGTTCACATTACCTATATATATATATATATATATATATATATATATATATATATATATATATATATATATATATATATAAAAGTGAACAGAGAAGTCAACACTTAGAGGCGACAGTCTGGTTCATGCTAGATGCAATGGTGGCCTGACGATTGCATCTAGCATGAAACAGACTGTCGCCTCTAAGTGTTGACTACTTCTGTATTGAGCACTTTTTTTTAGAATAAATCAAAAATACTAACGAACTTCTAATTATTAACCTAATTCTTCTTTCGTATTTTTTCTATATATTTGCACAGATATATAGGAGTAATGGATAGCGGCTTGGATTGAGGAATCGGAGAGCCGAGTTCAAATTCTAATCGAATCCATTACATTCACTTACGTGAAAGGTGTGGATCCTCTTCTCCTCCCTCCAGCTATGGGTAAATAGCAGACTGGTTTCTTGGATGGCAGCTGGTCTAGGAGAAGGCCAACTCTCAATTCAAAACCTGCGGAGGGTCGTTTGGGGACCTTGTGGCACGTAGTGGACCAGGTCTCTGTATTCGGCCCTTCAAAAAGTGTGGATGGTCCTGCACGAAACCTTCACTACTAGAATCAAATCTCATGTGCCGTTGTCGGGCTGTCGGTTTCCTAGGAAGTGATCTGCTTGACCCTCATACGTCGAATTTCGTCGGGAGAGTCGACTATGTATATATATATATATATATATATATATATATATATATATATATATATATCTTAAAGGGAGAAAAACAAACACTGAAATATTGTTAAAATTCTACGTTAAAAATTTCCCAATTTCGCGAAAGGAATTTCAAACATGCAGATCAATTCAATATCTTAAAAACACTGACCGAAACACTAGCACAGTTTTGACGGCCAAGGTCTCGTCACGTGGTTTGTTTAACGAATTAATCAGAATAAACGCAATATATTATATACCTTCATTTTAATGAAATTAAATGCCTTCATTTGAAAGAAGGCATATATATTATATTCCGTTGCCTCTGATTAATTCGCTAAATAAACCACGTGACGAAACCTTGGCTTTCGAAAGTGCAGTATTATATTGATCAGCGTTTTATCTTTTTAAGATATTGAATCAATCTGCAAATTTGATTTTCCTACTTGAAATTGAGCTCTTTTTAATTTGTACGATAATAATTTCACGGCAAAATCACGACAAAAATAGCCATTTTGTTTCGACACTTCTGGTGTTTTATCAAGTGATGGTGTTGAATATGAAGGCTATTTTTGTCGTGATTTTATAATATATTTATGTTATAATTTTCGAATAAATTATATTTGCTCTACTCTTTTAAGAATAATATTTTTAGTTATTGGAATTTATTCCATATACACCAATACTCTACTTGGATGACTATTACGGCTAATAATGCAAGACTCTTCGTTAAATTGAATTGAGTTCTCTCAATCACTGTGTGTTTATCTAAAAATAAATACGCTTAAATTCACCTTCATCTCTGCCCTAACGGATAAGTGGTAGAATCTCCGACTGACGCCAATTCACTCGGGTTTCGATCCTAGCTAGAGGCAACCGGACGTCTAGCCACACTGATGAGCTGTAATACACCGAAACAGTCGGTCTGTGCTTGACAATATATATATATATATATATATATATATATATTCAGTTGTATGAATATGAGTTTGTGATCCTGGGTTTCACGATTTTGCGATCATCAGACAAAATGGTATATTTTTTTAAAAATTGAATCTATTTTTGCTTGTTTGTGTTCGATTAAGTTTGTTGGTGGGAGGGGGAAATTCTCTGTGTTCGTTAGGGATGACACGCTCCTACACACAGGCATACATACATACATACAGGTGTACACATTTTAGTTCACACAGACACACCCATATAAACAATCCGAGATTAAGCGCCGATACAAATCCATACTTTCAAGAATACATACATATGCAATTACATACAGACATGCGCAATACATACTTACGCAATACACAGAGAATATCCAATGGCCAGATATCGGACGCTTCCTCTGTAGCTAAATGTTGTTAATACTGTTTATTATTCTAGGATACAGTTTCGATTCTAGTTGAATGGCATACTTTCTATGAAATTTCTCGGACATTCAGGGCGGTAAATGTTTTTAATACTGTTTATTATAAACATTGCATTTACTTAAATATTTGTATCTATAAAAATAACGTATAAACAATAAATATATTAAAATAATTGTCGGACTTAATCCATTTCATATATATATATATATATATATATATATATATATATATATATATATATATATATATATGCGGTGGGGGGAGTTGATTCTATATTGACTCTACAGCATAAGATATATTTCCAACATTTATTTTGCAAATACAACCGCACACACATATATATTAAATATCAATAAATGATGAATAATTCATGGTGAGTTTCGAAACCAAGAGTCATATATACTCCGTGCCAAATTATTATCGAGATAACTTTTTTTCTAATATTTCAAAAACCATCTAATGAATTCACATAAAATTTTCACATAACGTTGGCAATACTGATCTGCGCAATTACTGAAATTTTTGTATTGATCTGCGCAATGTAAACAAACTGGCGCCATATTTGTTATCAGCACGGTGATTTGACCGTGCCAAATTATTAGAAAAGTCAAAGAATTTAGTGAAATGATGGGCCGTAAAAGCAGTTTAAGTGATGCTGAAAAGAAAATTATCACCTCAGAACTCTTAAAAGGTAAATCTACCCTGGAAATTTCTAAAATGATAGGGAGGTGTCATCAAATAGTTAAAAAGTTCACCGCCGACCCTACACAAGTACGCAATAGGGTAGATACAGGCAAGCTGAGGGTTATTTCACGTCGTCTCATGTCACGACTTAAACGAGAGTCCACGAATAACACTGAACTTACCAGTCAAGCGCTTTTCAGTGGCATTGGCGACCCTACTGTGTCTAAAAGTACTTGGTGTCGGTATCTGAGGGAAATAGCAACAACAGTCAAACCTGTATCGAAGCCGCTGTTGACGAGAAATCACATTCAGTATCGATGGAAATGGGCCGAGGACAATATGAAGATTGCCGTCTCTAAAGTTTTGTTCACAGACGAAACTCGAGCAACACTTGATGGGCCAGATAGATGGTGCAAAGGCTGGGTAATGAACAGACAGAATCGCCATCAGCATTTGAGACGCCAACAAGGCGGTGGAGGCATAATGATCTGGCTGAATATTTGAAACAGTTAGGCTTCGATGGACCTCAAAAAATGAAGTGACCAGCAAATTCTCCGGAGTTGAACCCAATCGAAAACCTTTGGAGCATCATGAAGCGAAGACTGTACGCCAACGGACGACAATTCAGAAGCTGAGTTGTGGAAGCAATTCTTGACATATCTCGCGGCATTACAGCAGATGACATCCTACAATTAACAAATTCTATGGATCGTCGACTTCTTCATGTAATTTCAAAATAAGGAAAGCACATTCCCTATTAATTTGTTTAAAACTGTACCTTTGTTTGTATCTGCCAGAGCTGAGAACAGAGCTGCTTGACCCTCATACGTTGAAAACTACGGGAGTCCAGTATATACTATTTTCATTAATCGGGCTATTGTCATCATCGTTGTTGCTTATTTTTTACAACGTTCCGGCCGTTGTACGCTGTAGCCTTCTTCAGATGGTTGGAATATCGAACTGAACCCTTTATTTCCGTCAATGGGATAGACTGCTCTAGTTCCACGTGCCATGTCTAATGTATGTCAGTTATCAGTTATTTCCTGTTGATTTCCCTCTAAATGTTCTCCACTACCTTAGACAGGTATTGAACTCACACTCTTTGGGTTCTGTCACTGGATCTAACTAACGCCTTTATAAACGTTGTAATAAGTATGGCGACAAAAATGAGGGTAATATTCCGATTAATGTAAATAGTGTACATAATATCTCATAATAAACGCTATATTATTGTTTTAAAAAACAAATAAACAAACACACGGTGTTGGATGTAATAAAAAGGAAGAAGAAGAAGAAGAAGAAGAAGAAGAAGAAGAAGAAGAAGAAGAAGAAGACGTCGTCGTCGGGGGTAATTGTACTTTTTGTTTTTTTTTATCCAGACTCATATATGCTTAAGAGGAATTTTCACATATATAAGATACGACTTAACACTGCGGATTTTCTGTTTTACAAGTTTCTTTGGATCCAGGATGTCGTGAGTTTGCTTATTTATTTTTAAAAAATAATAATACTGTGTTCATTATTGAAAAAAAATAAAGCTTTAAGAGATCATTTGATAAAAATCACCTGTGGATACCGTAAGGCTGAAACCAAGGTAGCGGATTCAACTGACCCCCTGATTTTTAAAAGCGAAACAGTACTATCTGAGAATGGCATATATATATATATATATATATATATATATATATATATATATTGAACAATAAAAAAAATATTAAAACATTAATTATTCTGTATACACCAATCCTATACTTGTACATATATATACATACATTTGTTTGTATACATATATATATATATATATATACAAATGTATGTATGTATATATATATATATATATATATATATATATATAAATTTGTATATATATATATATATATATATATATATATATATATATATATATATACAAATGTATGTATATATATGTACAAGTATAGGATTGGTGTATACGGAATAAATTTCAATAACAAAAAATACTATTCTTAAAAGAGTGCTAAATACGGAATAGAGAAAATATAATTTATTCGAAAATAATAACATAAATAAGTAATAAAATCTCAACAAAAATAGCCATTTTGTTTCAACACTTCTGGTGATGGCGTTAAATATAGAGCTCCATTAAACACCATCGCTTGATAAAACACCAGAAATCAATATTTGGCATTTTTGTAGTGATTTTATAACATATTTATGTTATAATTTTCGAATAATATTATATATATATATATATATATATATATATATATATATATATATATATATATATATATATATATATATATATATATATATAACACCAAAGCTTCTTAAAAGAGGTCGGCCACGACTAAAAGGTGTCATCATTAGCAAGTAAATAAATGAATAAATATTTGCCAGAATAAGGAGCCCATGCCTAAAAAAAGCACAAATAAATGTGCTCAATACTGGACATCGACTAAAGAAGTGAGGGCCCAACAGATGCACAATATATATATATTCATGCCAAACAGAATTGCCAGGTATGAGTAGTTTACCCGCTGCGCCACAAAGCAGAGTTTAAAGTGGGGTATCCGAGCTAAATTCTTTATAGGCCACATAAAATCGCAGTCAGTTTCGCGAGACGAGACTCTTCCCTTCGTCTGGGGGATACACTCTGACATAAGCCAGGTAGCGATTTTCCAAGCGTATCTTAGATATGTCACAAAGCCGAAAGTATTGGGCATCCAGTGAGGATCGAACTCACGACTCAGTTGCGATTGTCGTAGCGAGACAAGTTTGCTAACAATTACACCGCCATGAGGTGCCCCTCGCATAAGCCAGGTATGTTGTGTTTTTGCTCGAATTTATATATACACCTCAGTGATGCATTGTGGGTAGTCAGTTGCATTGTGGATAGTCTGTTGTATTATTCTAACGGTGATTTTAGTGGGCGTATTTTCTTAATTTGTTTATTATTTACTTATTTATTTGTTTGGATTAATTTATTTTACTTATTTTTGTTCATTTAATTTATTTCATATTTTTATTTATTTTTTATTCTTATTCGTTTTCAGTTTTCGATTTTTAGGTAGCGTAGTAAAAATTTGTTAAATATCTATATTTTAGTATTAAAACAAACGAAAGAAAATGTTCATTAAATACATAATTTCAAATTATGTCATTTTCCTACATTTAACTGCCGCCTGTTCAATTCACATATCTATCTATCTATCTATCTATCTATCTATCTATCTATCTATCTATCTATCTCAGTCTGTTTGTATGTATCTATCTCAGTCTGTTTGTATGTATCTATCTCAGTCTGTTTGTATATATGTATCTATCTATCTATCTATCTATCTATCTATCTATCTATCTATCTATCTCAGTCTGTTTGTATGTATCTATCTCAGTCTGTTTGTATGTATCTATCTCAGTCTGTTTGTATATATGTATGTATCTATCTATCTATCTATCTATCTATCTATCTATCTATCTCAGTCTGTTTGTATGTATGTATGTATGTATCTATCTATCTATCTATCTCAGTCTGTTTGTATGTATCTATCTCAGTCTGTTTGTATGTATCTATCTCAGTCTGTTTGTATATATGTATCTATCTATCTATCTATCTATCTATCTATCTATCTATCTCAGTCTGTTTGTATGTATGTATGTATGTATCTATCTATCTATCTATCTATCTATCTCAGTCTGTTTGTATGTATCTATCTCAGTCTGTTTGTATGTATGTATGTATCTATCTATCTATCTATCTATCTATCTCAGTCTGTTTGTATGTATCTATCTCAGTCTGTTTGTATGTATCTATCTCAGTCTGTTTGTATGTATCTATCTCAGTCTGTTTGTATATATGTATCTATCTATCTATCTATCTATCTCAGTCTGTTTGTATGTATGTATGTATGTATCTATCTATCTATCTATCTCAGTCTGTTTGTATGTATCTATCTCAGTCTGTTTGTATGTATGTATGTATCTATCTATCTATCTATCTCAGTCTGTTTGTATGTATCTATCTCAGTCTGTTTGTATGTATCTATCTCAGTCTGTTTGTATGTATCTATCTATCTATCTATCACAGTCTGTTTGTATGTATCTATCTCAGTCTGTTTGTATGTATCTATCTCAGTCTGTATGTATCTATCTCAGTCTGTTTGTATGTATGTATGTATCTATCTATCTATCTATCTATCTATCTCAGTCTGTTTGTATGTATCTATCTCAGTCTGTTTGTATGTATCTATCTATCTATCTATCTATCTCAATCTGTTTCTATCTATCTATTTCAATTTGTTTATTATCTTTCTATCTCACTCAGTTCATATATATCTATCTTATTCCTCATCTAGCTATTTATATATTTCAGCCTGTTCTTATATATATATATATATATGTGTGTGTGTGTTTATGTATGTATCATAGTCTTCCAAATCTCTCTCTAACGAAATATATATGTCTTACTCTTTTTATATCTATCTATCTATATATATATATATATATGTGTGTGTGTGTGTGTGTATCATAATCTGTGCGTAGGCGTCTATATATATATATATATATATATATATATATATATATATATATATAAAATTTTTATATATAATTGATCCTGAATCCTTAAAAAAGGATTTAGGTGAAATAAATTATCGTAATGGTACATTAAAGTGGTTTGTTTTTCATTACATATATATATATATATATATATATATGTATATATATATATATATATATATATATATGTTTTCATAACTATCTCTGTGAAGCTGTGCATATATGTGTGCGTGTGTGTGTGTGTGTTCGTGCACCTGGCGTAGCATGAGAATTGTCCAAAGCGTGTAAAAGCAAAATTGTCTAATTGTAAGATTAAGCTTTGAACTGTTGCATCTTAGAAATGATTAAAGACATTTTTATGACATTCTCCGACATTTTTATGACACTACTGGAGTCTACTTTAAGAATGTATTTAGCTCTAAGCTGAAATGATGATCCCTCTTCCTGTTATGATCTAAGTTGATCCCTATTCCTATTATGACCTAAGATGATCCTTCTTCCTGTTATGACTTAAAGTGATCCCTCTTTCTGTTATGACGTAAGACAATCCATCTTTAAGTTATGACCTAATATGATCGCTCGTCCTGTTATGACCTAAGATGATCCGTCTTCCTGTTAAGACCTATGGTGATTTTTATATAAAACATAAAAGTTTACTAAATCAGTGAAGTCAATTAGCTATTTTTGGCGTCATTGTCATAAAGTTTACTTTAAAAAAAAATTGTTACCTAATAACATACATACTTATAGTTGATGTGAAAATAACTCTACATACTGTAAGGGATTCTAATACATTTACTTGTTCTTAAAAGAAATATAGTATATTAAAAATTAATAGTGAAAATATTGTTCAAATTGTAGTTAAATAAAACGTATTCTAACCTGAACACCCTCCCCACCAAAAAAAATCTTTAAATATACAAATAGAAAAAATGTCGTAAGAATTCTTGCCGTTTAAAATTTTTTAAAAATCCAGACGACATGCATTTAACAGATGTCAGATTTCATTGAAGAATACATCCCTACCCCCTACCAAAACGTAGCTAATGACGGATACATCAAAATACAGACATAATGAACACGCAAACACCCCTGTCTAGTGGAAGTGAATTTATCTGTAACCTTGGAAACGTGAATTATGATTTTAGCTGTGTCTTTAAAACCCAGTAATTTTAAAAGTTACTCCAAAATTTGCTTGAGGATGAAATGGAACTAATGTCTTTAATTTAATTACAAAATTAAATTCGGACCTTCCATTTTTGAAACATGGTTAGAACTGTGTAGCGGAAAAACCATATTTTAAATAAATTAATTTATAATATATATATATATATATATATATATATATATATATATATATATATATAATGAGGGCTTAGATTGAGAGATAGTTAAGTCATAGCGGAAAACGTAATGAAGAAATTCTTTCTTTTTTATATATTCTAAGGATAAGAATAATATAAAAGCAAACGGGGAAAAATTAATTACATTTAGGATGAGCGAAATGAATGGGTAATGAGGTATATTGTCGGCAAAATAGAAGTGACAGATACGTAAGTCGCTTGAATTCATATAAAAACAAGAGACTGGATGGCCATATTTAGGAAATAACCTCAACAAAAACTAACGTCTCGTTGAAACCATTTATTTTTCATTATTTTGTATTTAATAAGCTATCTTTTCTAAGTTTAGTAGAAATAGCTAACATAGAAACTCCAGTCTGCAGAATTTGAATGAGGCTTTTCATTTCCTTCAAATATCTACAGGGTGGATCAAAAATACTTTTACAAACTTTGGACGCAAGTTCCTCACACCAAAACAACAAAAAGGGATCATATGGCCGAAAATCCTTCGCTTTTCAGTTATTACGTTTCAATAGGCGTTGTTAAATATACAATCCAAGATACAATCCAAAAAAAACTTATTACTACAGTTTGCGGTACCAAGACTCCTGTCTCAGCATTGCAACGATAAACAGCAGCAAAGGTTGGATGACTCGGCAACCTTCGGTCTGAAAGCGCAATCTTATACAACCGTACAGCGTCGCATGCATTAACATTCTCACGGCTGCATGGAAAAATCTGCCTGCTCAAGATATGAATATCTTGACATTGTTAAACGGAACGCTTTAATTCACTATTTAATTCATTACTACACACGTTTAACGTTGAAGACAGACTAGCCAGAGACGTACACGAATAACAAATGTAACCTAGCCACATGGCAACCCAGCGCCATCTACCGTACGTTAGGAGATTGTATCTCCGATAAAAAGGTCAGAAACTTTCAATTGACCACTGTTGAACGACAAGCTGATTCTATAAACAAAAGCCACCTGCGATAATGCAAAGCTCTTCAGTAAAATGAATAGAGCCCTATGGCTAATTGGTATTTGTTTACATTCCTAAAAACAATATCCTAGATTTAGCTGTTCCATTCATCCGAATGAAGATAGCTCAGTAGTAGAAACTCTGACTGACAACAAATCAGTTGGTTTTCAATTCTGGCTTCGAATGTCTATACGCACTGAGGAGCTGCGAAACAGTACTGTCTGCGAATGACATATATATATATATATATATATATATATATATATATATATATATATATATACAAGTATAGGATTGGTTTATAGGGAATAAATTTCAATAACAAAAAATACCATTCTTGGAAGAGTGCTCAATACAGAATAGGGTAAATATAATTTATTCGAAAATAATAACATAAATAAGTTATAAAATCTCAACAAAAATACCATTTTGTTTCAACACTTTTGGTGTCTTATCAAGTGATGGTGTTGAATATAGAGCTCCATTAAACCACATCGCTTGATAAGACACCAGAAATATTGAAACAAAATGGCTATTTTTGTAGTGATTTTATAACATATTTATGTTATAATTTTCGAATAAATTATATATATATATATATATAATATATATATATATATATATATATATATATATATATATATATTATGACAACATAGCTTCTTAAAAGAGGTCGACCACGTCTAAAAGATGTCATCGTTAGCAAGTAAATAAATGAATAAATATTTGCCAAAATAAGGAGCCTATGCCTAAAAAAGCACAAATAAATGTGCTCAATTCTGGACATCCACTAAAAAAGTGAGGGCCCAACAGATACAAAATATATATATATATATATATATATATATATATATATATGGATATTATCAAATGTGTAAGTGAAAAGGATAATACTATAAATCAAGGAAAAATTTCCAGATTAAGCGTCTAGACTGCCTGTTATCTTGTTTTTTTTTTTAAATATTCTGGATAAATTTAAATTTAAACCATTTGTAATTTCGGTCTGATGAAACGGGTATTAAAAACTTACACTTTGAAATAAATTATAATTTATAACCATGTTTCTGATCATGCGTTACATTTTTCCTTTTTGCGTGTGTATCTGCATATATATATATATATATATATATATATATATATATATATATATATATATATATGTATATATATATATGTTTCCCCTTATAAGTTGACAAGACGATTGCTTATTGATTATATGATGATGCTATTGGAAATGTTATTACTTACTATTTAAGTTAGAAATTCAAAATAAACAAAATAACAAAACTGTTTCTATATCATGTTTTTCCTACATTCTCCCTTAAAAGGGAAACCATTGTTTTGTTTACATTTCATCTGTTGATCTCTTACGAATACTCATTTTTCTTCTTACTCGGCTTTTCCTAATTTTGCTTAACGTGACGGGTGATAAAAACTTACCCCTTGAAATAAGTTATAATTTATAACCGGCTTTTTGATGATGTTGAGATTTTACTTGGTATATATATATATATATATATATATATATAT
>OZ010611.1:54017332-54077332 GCA_963932145.1 Acanthosepion lycidas
AACGACATTATTACGTCATTATTTTTGCACCAACCTAATATATATATATATATATATATATATATATATATATACAGATAAAATTTTAACAAATGGAGTGTAATTCAGCTGTAAATAACATTTAATTTAAAAGAGGGCTCAATACAGAGTAGACCTAAATTTTATTTATTTTAGTATATTAATACATGTTAAAAATCGCTACATAAGGACAATTATGTTTCGACATCATAAATGTGTCTCCTCGGACGATATTCATCTTATGGCGAGTGAAAGATTAATTTAATTTCAAAAGCAAAATGATTTTTTTTTTGTTTTTTTTAAAAAAAACAATAGGCTTTGCCTTGATTAACCGAATGCAAGTGATCTACGCTAAATTTAAATTCACCGGAAAAAGTTGTTTTATAAACGTCTTCAGACGAATTTGTCTGCATATAAAACCGAGACGATTTCTTTATTGGAAGATACAAGTTGCCACATTATTCGTAAAATGTATCGAAATGTGACGTGTGTGTGTGTGTGTTTGTGTGTGTGTTGGCTTGGGTGGATTTGTGTATTTGAACAGAAATCTCTCTATTCATTAAAAACGACTTGCAAGATACAGCAGTTAAGTTTGTTTTGTTTTTTTTCATTTTTAATGTGTTCTGATAATTTTTTTTTTTTTACATTATTTACATTATTCGGACTATTGTCCTCATCTTTATCGCCATATTTATCACTACGTTTTGGCCGTTGCACGCTCCGGCCTTCAAGTGGTTGGAATGTCACACTGAACCCTTTATTTCGCTCACTGAAGTAGACTGTTCTAGTTCCACTTGCCATGTTTAATGGATGTCAGTTATCAATTATCTCCTGTTAATTTTCCCTCTGAAAGTTCTCCACTGCCTTAACACACACTCTTTTGTTCAGGGTTCAGTTCGACATTCCAACCACCTGAAGAAGGCCTGGCGTACAACGGCCGAAAAGTTGTGATAAATATGGCTACAAAGATGAGGAAAATAGTCCGAATAATGTAAATAATGTACATAATACCTCATCCCAGAAATATAGACTTTTATTTCTTTTCTATACATAAATTATATAGAAATCAATCTATACATTTAGTTAAGAGTAAAAATAAAATTCATCCTTGATAATGGATACAAATATAGTTGAAAGCGCTCGGACATACAAAATATTTAGACAATTTCTACATAATTTACACCCAGGAAAGTAGAAAATTATAAGAACACATGAAAAATTACTTAAAAAAATCTTAACAGCAGTATCTTGACAGTCGTTTATACTGATAATTCATCGTACATGTACTGGTGTTAATAAAACAGTGCTCGATGATAGTAATATATATATATATATATATATATATATATATATATACATATATATATATATATATATATATATAAAGGCCCGATAGAATAGACGAAACAGAATAAATAAATAAAAAATAAAAACAAAATCAATGAACCCAAATAAATAAAGTAAATAATAATCAAATTAGCAAACCATTTTGACCAAAATATTAGTTAGACTATAAAAATCAAACTATAAATCGGACGGAAAAAAATAGCTATACTGCTTATATAACACTTACATATACTCTTAGGGTGTGCTATATTTATGGGATATAGTGCTCAATATCAGAGATAGAGCACGTGTTGATATAAAAGTGAGCATTGAAGTCAAAACTTAGAGGCGACCGGCTGTTTCATGCTAGGCGCAATCGTCAGGCCACACGCCTCTAATTGTTGACTTCAATGTTCACTTATATATATATATATATATATATATATATATATATATATTAACCCTCATATATAGCACGACAAAATCTTCAGGTTCTGAAAAAAAAAACTGTATTCCCAGTATAATATATAACTGCGCCAACATTCCGATAACAATATATATATATATATATATATATATATATATATATATATATATATATATATATATATATATATATATTAACCCTCACAGATAGCACGACAAAATCTTCAGGTTCTGAAAAAAAACTGTATTCCCAGTATAATATATAAATGCGCCAACATTCCGATAACAATATATATATATATATATATATATATATATATATATATATATATATATTAAAATTTAAATTACGTAATGGTCAGTCTATACTCAGCACCTGAAGATTGCATTTTGCATGGAACTCCGAGTCGTACTCTCGGTGAAGGATATATATATATATATATATATATATATATATATATATATATATATATATATATATATATATATATCACTGCCATGAATAGACAAAAATTAGTTTTATTATTAACACTCATGGTAATAAAAAGCAAAAATATACATAAGGATGTTCTCCCACTATATCATAATAGTTTATTAATTTATTCCTTTAAATGTCGTTGCGGTTCACACTACATAGGGAGAACGATGCAAAGGCTAGATGCTAGAATGAATAAACACGTTCCAGCGAAAATCCGAACCGGAAGTACACTCCCTCGGACATTCTGACCAATACGTATGGGTCTTCCATCGCAGAACACCTTATAAATAGCTTTTACAATCCTTAGCAAGTCCCACTCAAATTACCACCTAAAAGTATTGAAGTCCATCTATATTCTATCTTTAAAGCCCTCTCTTTGTAAACAGAAGGACTTTATATTAGGCCTCCAACTAATTAACATTTAATTTTTTACCCGCTAATAAACTTTGTCCATTGTTCTTTTTTTTATTATATAATTTACTCTATTCACCTCGATTTAGCTCTGTTGAGCGAGGTACGAAACCGGTTAGCTGGCCCATTTTTCATTTTTCATTTTTATTATCATGAGTGGTAATAATAAAACTATTTTTTTGTCTGTTCATGACAGTGATAAAATTTCGTACCACCAAAAATATCTTTAATATATATATATATATATATATATATATATATATATATATATATATATATATATATATGCTTGTGTGTGTGTGTGTGTGTTTGTGTCTGTAACAGACATATACTTTTAGCTCATTAACATTTATTATTCAAAATAATTTGAATTTTAGCTCATTAACATTTATATTCAAAATAATTTATCCAATCCTCACAAGAACAAAGTAACCATGAACACATCCAAATCTATTATGGATATGACCAGAACCAAATTATCAAGAGCATTAATAATTTTAAAGCTGTTATTTACAATATATAGGGGAAACTTGCAGAGTTTTCTGGAAAAAAATGAATATATGTACACCAAATGATTTATTAAAAGCATGCACAGAAATAGGTTTAACGACAACACTGATGTAAAGAATGCCACAGTAATTAAAACAGAAAATATCATGATAATCCTTGAGGGTGCCACTATTAAATCTTACCAAAATATAAACCCACAATCCGGATTTTTTTCAAATATCACCTTTCCTAAAAGAGATAGTCCTTTTTCAAGATAAGTGGATTATCACCTGGAATAGTGTGTACACATTTCGGGGACAACCTGTATATATATTATAAGTCCATAAATTATATGAAACATTATAGACGTAAGCATGCGAATGCGCCAGAAGAAATTTGAGGTCTCGCACGTCCGCGGACGTTCACTAACATTATCCTCTGTGCTATGCTGAAGGAAAATGTACCAAGGATAGAGATCTTGTATGTTTTGCTTCTTTGCAGATGATATTAAGGATATACAACGTAAAGGAAATGCTCGTCAACCTACCCACAGGAAAAAAAGCAATATTAGAAACATGTGCGTAGGATCATTCGCTTGCATGGTTTATATTCAGAATGAAATCACAATTCTAAATATCGCGCGTGTACGCGAATGTGCCTCTTTCCGTTATAGGACGAGCTTCCATACACCTACATGGATAATTTTTTTCGTATTAGGATTTCATATTTTAGAAGTACACAGTTTTAAGAGCATTTGGTATGAGATTTGTACTTGCATTCCAGAGGGAATGGGAAGCATTAAAATAGATATGAACAGTCTGACAGATAGATAGATAGATAGATAGATAGATAGATAGATAGATATGAAGAAACTGATAGATAGATAGATAGATAGATAGATAGATAGATATGAAGAAACAGATAGATAGATAGATAGATAGATAGATAGATAGATAGATAGATCTGAAGAAACTGATAGATAGATAGATAGATAGATAGATAGATAGATAGATCTGAAGAAACTGATAGATAGATAGATAGATAGATAGATATGAAGAAACTGATAGATAGATAGATAGATAGATAGATAGATAGATAGATATGAAGAAACTGATAGATAGATAGATAGATAGATAGATAGATATGAAGAAACTGATAGATAGATAGATAGATAGATAGATAGATAGATAGATAGATAGATAGATAGATATGAAGACACTGACATAGATAGATACATATGCAGAGACTGATAGATGGATAGATACGAAGACACTGAGATAGATAGATAGATAGATAGATAGATAGATAGATAGATAGATAGATAGCTTTTTTGAAGTTCCCAATATTTTTTCCTCCTTATCGTGTTCCTCCATGGTGGTTATACGACCCACGACAATCTTTAAACATCTCCCAGAAATTTCTCACAGATAATGGCATTAGTGGCAATGGTGTCTTTATCGAGTTAATGTCTTACCATTATGTGTAAGGTATTTCTAGAGCTATATGTGGGATGCATTTTTGCCGCGCCTTGTTTGTATAGATCTTCTTCTTCTTATTATTATTATTATTATTAGTAGTAGTAGTAGTAGTAGTATTGATTTCGTCCTTCTCTTCTTCCTCAACCGCTTTTTCATCATCCTTTCGTTTCATTTTTTGCTTAATTTTTCTTCGTTTCCTTCTTCATCAATTTATTTTGCTTCATCATTCCTTCATCTCTTCCTCCTTCACCAGTATTTCTAAAGCCGCCGTCCAATCTTCTTCTTCTTCTTCTTCTTCCTCTTCCTCCTCCTCTTCTTCTTTTTTCAAATACTTTTTCCTCCTTCGACACTTCCGTTACTTTTCTTCAGCTTAATATTCATATGCTTTTTCCTTCTTTATCAAACTTCTTTTCTCCTTCGTTGTTTCGCACTCCTTTCCTCCTTCCTCACTCCTTCTCCTTCCTTACCAACTTCCTTTTCTGCGTCAACACTTCTTCTTTTTTTCTCTGTTCTCCTTCGCATTCCTCATCTTTTTCTTTGCCTCCATCTTTCTTTACTTTAAGCTTCACCATTGTCTTTTTCTTCTTTTTCGCATGCCTTTTCTTTTACACCTTATTCATCTTCCACTTCCTCTTCTTTTTTCACATTGTTATTATTATTAGTAGTAGTATTAGTAGTAGTAGTAGCAGTAGCAGTAGTAGTAGTAGTAGTAGTAGTGTTGTCGTTGTTGTAGGTGTCGTTGCATCTTTGTTTCTACAATTGGTTTCACCATCAAATGATTTCAAGCTACTTTACCAGGCAGGAAACTTACTTAGGCGTTGCCTTTCATATAAGGAGACAAATTTAACGCTTAAATAGACATCCATTTCTTCAAGATGTCATAGCAGCAACAGACCGATGGCTACAATTAATATGACTATTATTATTTCCCAAATTAACTCCACACATCAGCTGAAGCCATTCGTTAAGCTTGGATATTAAGTGATAATACATTTTATAGGTTCTTCATCTCTCCCTATATTATTCTAGATACTCTCACTAATGCGCTTCTGTGCTGTTCCAGGTTCTCCGCGAACGACTGGAATGACTGTCACCTTCACGGTTCACAAATGACTCAACACCTCGGTACAGAGAAGATAATTATCTCTCCGATCGCATCATTTCTGATCAGTAAACATTACGCGGCATTCACTCAACTAGCGCTCAAATACGGGGTCGGGGTTTAACGAATATCTGCCCGGAATGAGAAACCGGGGAGACGAATTCAAATTCCAGTTAGGTCCACTAGAACCTATCCATTCACGTCGACTGTAGTTGGGATCATCGAGCCAATACGAACGATCCTTTATTTAGTTGTATATTATGTGCTACGCCAGGGCGACATACAGTTTTTGAATTCGGAGTTACTTTCTCCTAGACCAGTTGCCACCAATTGTTATAGAACCCATTTATCTATAGCTGGGTAGGAGGAAAGAGTTATAGAAATATGTGCCCTTTTTAACGTTGCCGTCAGTCGAATTTCACAGTGGCCTGATAATGTTTATTTGAATACAGAGTATTGGATTCTTCATCCACGTCAAATTTATCATCATCATTCGACAGTTGTCGGGATCATCGAGCCAATGCGGACGGTCCTTTTTTTATAGCTATAGAGGATGTGCTATACCAGGTCTACATACAGTTTTTTTTTAATTTAGATAGATAGATAGATAGATAGATAGATAGATAGATATGAAAAGACTGAGATAAATAGATAGATAGATATGAAAAGACTGAGATAGATAGATAGATAGATAGATAGATAGATAGATAGATAGATAGATAGATAGATAGATAGATAGATAGATAGATAGATAGCGCTCAAATATGGGGTCGGGGTTTAACGAATATCTGCCCGTAATGAGAAACCACAGAGACGAATTCAATTTCCAACTGGGTTCACTGCATTCTATCCATTCATGCCGCCCGTAGTTGGAATCATCGAGCCATTACGGACGATCTTTTCTTTAGCTGTATAGTATGTGCTATCTATCTATCTATCTATCTATCTATCTATCTATCTATCTATCTCAGTGTGTTCATATCTATCTATATATTTGAATATTTTGAACGGAATTGTATTCCTTCATTTTGTGACGTAGGGTGGCCGCTAATGATTAAGTATAACGTATGACTCCAATGTTAAGATAAAAAAGTATTTAATTACAACCGCAAATAAATACATATCAAGAACTAAGAAGTATAAGTCCAGCAAAGATAACCAAGTGAATACCTTGTTAGTTGCTCGGCTCGGCTTAACGTCCGGTAAATCCTAAATCAAACCCAAATCATCAACGCACAATAATTCACACTAATTCGACTGGATAGTTCCACTCAATCATCACTGCAGTCAGTAGCCTGACACCGCTATTTATACACCTGCCCGAAAACATATTTTCATAAGTGATGTGGGTGCCAAAGTTGGGCCCACAGAAGTAAAACACGGAACACGGATTAGAAGTAAGAAAGATATATTAACAACAGGTTACAGAGAGAGT
The DNA here is from genome assembly GCA_963932145.1 of Acanthosepion lycidas. Taxonomy (NCBI): domain Eukaryota; kingdom Metazoa; phylum Mollusca; class Cephalopoda; order Sepiida; family Sepiidae; genus Acanthosepion; species Acanthosepion lycidas. Next base: position 54,024,496 of record OZ010611.1, read on the forward strand.
GTAAGCAGAGCTTACTATAAGTTAGTGTTCAACACTGGTAGTCATACGAGACTCTCACTGTCGCTCTCTATCACTCTCTTTAGAGTGCTATGTCGCCTACTTAATATAGGCCTGGAAGAGTCTATTGTGTAGGTAGTTTCCGGTCTCACAATAATAAGTCCAGCGTGTGTACCGGCAGTTACTCATTTTTTTCCTATATGACACTTCAAGCTTTTAATATATCTTTGGTCATTTTGCTATAAATAGGTATTGTTGACATTTTGCTATAAATCATAACATGTCATGAAAAAGTTCTTTTATGTTTGGTTGATTTTTTTTAGCGACATATCAACACCTATATGGGTTATTTAATGCCGAAATTTAAATATTAGGTTGGTGCAAAAATAATGACGTAATAATGTCGATTTTTGACGTTAAAAAATACGTCAGAAAGCGACATTATTACATCATTATTTTGGCACCAACCTAATATTTTGACCACAATTTTATGATTTCAACTAAATATATTTTTAACGCAATTGTATGCCTTCAGCTACAGATAAAATGCATTGTTGGTCATTTTGCTATAAAATGTATTATTGGTAATTTCTTTTTGTATACAAATGTATTGCTGGTATTTTTACTATAAATATATTTTATACCTTCATAGTGTTTTGTTTTTGTTTGTGGGAGGGTTCACTATTTCCCCATATTTGGGACCCTAACAAGTGCTACTAACTCGGGTCAGGGCGGACCTGTGAACAACAACAATAAGGAGGTGGTTCCACGTTCCTCAAAGCATCCAGTCACAGGACTTTTTTTAAACATTCCACCCCAAGCAAGGCGGTTACAGAGAGATGGAGCGAGACCAAAGAGAAGTGATAGAGGAAACGATGAAGAGAAGGTTAGGGGATAGATCAAGGCATCTGTCGATTGACATTACATTTGAATAGTTGGAGATTATAGCTATCGGGGAAACAAGAAAAGGGGAGGGAGTTCCACAGGCGAGAAGTGCGTGACATTAAACCATTGGAGTAGAAGAGACGTCTACATTTAACAGTTTCGACAGTGAAAGAGTGGGCCCGAGTTGCAAGCCTCTTAGCACGTTTGGATTCATTCAGTCTGGGAACTAGCGAAAGAAGCGCGTCGGAGTAGTTACAGTGAAAGAATTTGTAAAAAAGACAGAGGGAAGCAACGGCACGTCTGGGAGAGAGCGACTGCATACGAGATGCCAGATCATGGCCAATTACATTGCATATCCGTCTATGGAATTTATCAAGGACCTTGAAACAAACAGCTGCCGGATGTAGTTTATCGTCATACCCCAGGACTAATTTTGAAGAAGAAACTGGAGGTCCCGCCCCAAATGAGCTGAAAGACTTTTGGTTAATTATAATTCAAATTTAAATTGAATTCAAGAATAAAATGGTTCATAAAGTTTATTTATTTAATTAATTAATTCAAATTTTAATCTTAATTATCTAATTATCTAATTAGATAGATAGATAGATAGATAGATAGATAGATAGATAGATAGATAGATAGATAGATAATTACGAAGAGACTGCGATAGATAGACAGATAGATAGATTGATAAATATGAAGATATTGAGATAGATAGATAGATAGATAGATAGATAGATAGATAGATAGATAGATAGATAGATACGAAGAGACTGAGATAGATAGACAGATAGATAGATTGATAGATATGAAGAGATTGGGATAGATAGATAGATAGATAGATAGATAGATAGATAGATAGATAGATAGATATGAAGAGACTGAGATAGATAGAAACAGACTGAGATAGATAGATATATAATTTACGTATCAACATTTAGAATAAAATAAAACCACTGATAGTTTCAGAGTTTCTAAAGTTTTATTTATCTTAATTCCAAAAAACACGTGGTCTTTTAATTCCGAATGCCGGGTGATTTTTCTTTTGATTCTATCATTATAATCATTATCTTCTTATTGTATATGGTATACGTCTGTCTCGGGAGAACTTGGATCGGCGTCCAAAGAATTATGCCTCGGCTGCTAACAACAGATGATGCGCTCCTATTAGAAGAATTTATACCTTTCCCAAGGATATATAGCACGTAAGTGAATGTAGTGGATTCGACTGGAATTCGAACTCGGCTCTCCGATTCCTCAATCCGAGTCGCTATCCATTTCTTTATCTTATACATTTTTAAATAAACCCTTCGTGCGTGCATTGAATATTGCTACCATATTTGATTTGGTGCTCCGAATATATATCTCAAGATTATTAACAAAATTCAAAGGAGGGTCTGTGATACAATCAGTCCTGATCTGGCATCTCGGTCATTTTCTCACCACCGTAACATGGTTTCTCTTTAACTTCTAAATAAATATTTTCATTGGAATTCATTCTAATGCACCCAACGTTGTTTTTCGATGAGGACCGATGTTTCAACGTGATGTGGTCGTAAACAAATGCACTTTCATGTTATATTGTTATAAATGTTCTACTGTCTTTAACCGTGAACAGTCCTGGGTATGACGATAAACTACATCCGGCAACAAGGCTTTAGATAGGGATATTGGAGTTTTTGAGGAGCGTGGAACCACAACTTAATTTTTGTTGGTAGGTAGGTAGATAAATAGAAATATATTAACAGGCCAAAAATCTAGATAGAAAGAAAGAAAGAAATATAGATAGAAAGAAAGAAAGAAAATGATTGAGATAGATAGATAGATAGAAACAGACTGAGATAGATAGATAGATAGATAGATAGATAGATAGATAGATAGATAGAAACAGACTAAGATAGATATGAAGAGACTGAGATAGATAGAAACACACTGAGATAGATAGATAGATAGATAGATAGATAGATAGATATGAATGTCCAGAGATGTAAATTTTTTGATTATTCAGCTTGACCATCTTCCTCTCCAAATCACTACATTCAGTTACGCGCCAATACCCTTGTTAAAGGTATGAATCCATCTCTCCTTCTCCCAGATATGGGTTAAATAGCAGGACTGGGTCTTGGTTGGCAACTAGTCTACAGCAGAAAGAAACGCCAACCTACGGCGGGAATTCCCCGCCTAGTCACTCCTGAATCGGAAGAGACCTGATCGCCAAAACTTAACTGACTGATCTGGAGTCCCAAGTACAAACAATGATATCGAATTACTGCAATTTTCCCAGGACAGGTGCTTCCCTCTAGGCAAGCTAACATCCCTTCAGTCAGGATACCAGTTCACTGAATCTGTGTGAGGTAAACAAAATACACAAAAGATCTGTTTTACTGGAGTGACTGTCTCAATTGTCATGAATGCAAGCGAATAAACTTTCCCCCAATATCGCCTTGTTTTTTCTTTACATCGAGCACCCTTCTCCCCTGTGGAAAGCCTTCGTTTTTCGTCTCCTCGCTCATACAAAGTACTGAATGACCATTATCGAAATAAACAATTCCATCACTTCCCCAAACTGGACGATGTGTGTTCTCTGTTTGCTCTGAAAGTGATAGGTGGAAGTATTTGCTAGTCATGTTGTGAACGCAAAAACGTTGGCTTTCAAAAAGAAACTAAGGTTCCTGCCCTTATGAGACAATGGAATATTGATTTTCATATAGAATGTCGCGAAAGAAAGCGAGAAGAAAGGACTAAGCACCAATTGTAAATGCCTGGTTGTTAACAAAAGGGACAGCTCAAAATGCAAATTAAAAATTGGAGATGCCAAAAACAAACAAGTACAACAATTAAAATATCCGGAAAGTGCGACACTGAAATCCGAAGACGCATTGGGATAGCTAAAAATGCCTTTCGAAAGCTAAGCAAAGTATGAAGAAACAGAAAAATTTCGTTAAAAACAAAGAAAATCGTACCGAAATGTTATGTAATATCAGTCCTGGACAATCTCCTCGCGGATGAAGAAGACAGAACGATGCTGAAAAGAGCACAGACCGAACATGTCCACAACGATGAAGTTTTAAGCAAACTGGATATAAAGACGATACATTTAACATCAGGAAGAAAGAGTTAAAATTTCTAGGTCGCATTATGAGGAAGGATGGCTTGGGAAATCTGATACTCACAGGAAAGAAAGATGAATTGAGAGCTACAATGGACAGGAAGTTGTGGAGAGCCATGATCACCAACGCACTGAAGGAACACGACACATAGAATAAGAACTAGATTGAGAAAAAGGATGGAGGATCAAGGTTTAGGAGAAATAAATAAAACACAACATTTATTGACAGCTACAGTGGACAGGAAATTGTGGAGAGCCATGATCTCTAAATTCTTGAAGGAACACGGCACATGAAAAAATAAGAACTATCTTCAGAAACTGGATGTAGGAGCAAGGTTTAGGAGAAATAACTAAAACACAACATTTATTGAGAGTTACAATGGACAGGAAATTGTGGAGAGCCATGATCCCCAACTTCCTGAAGAAACACGACACAGAAAAATAGGAAGTATCTTGAGAGACTGGATGTAGGAACATGGTTTGGGAGAAATAATAAAAACACAACATTTATTGAGAGTTACAATGGACAGGAAATTGTGGAGAGCCGTGATCTCCAACTTCTTGAAGGAACACGACACATAGAAGAATAAGAACTAGCCCGAGAAACTGGATCTAGGAGCAAGGTTTAGCAGAAATAACAAAAGCACAACATATATTGTGAGCTACAATGCACAGGAAATTGTGGAGAGTCATTATCGCTAATGCCCTAAAAGAATACGATACATAGAAGAAGAATTCTAATTGACGTCTGACGTTGTTTTTAATTCCGTTGTCCTTAATGTTCATCGTTCGCCATATATGTTTTGTTTTTTTTTTTTCATTTTTATATTTGTCAGTCTTTCAGAGAGATAATGGAATGATTTTTCGTTGCTGTCTCTATCATTTGGAATTCAGTGTAAGCCATATTTTAGACTTGTTGGCATCCAGTGTCTAAAGACAAGATTAGTGTAACAAAGAACATGTGAGAAGGAGAGGAGAGTAAGTTAATCTCATGGATTAGAGAAAGGAAAAAAAAACATCTAATCAGTAGGTAAAATCGCGTGTTTTTGAAGATGTGTTGCGGTAACTTTGGCTAAGAACATCGCGAAGGCAAAGCGAGTGAAAATGCAGAATTATAATACCAAGACTTGGTGGGGTGCAAATCGGCATAATGTACCAAACAGACGCTGAAGTTATCCCCTATTGTTGTTGGCGCACTCAGAACTAATTCCAGGAATCTTTCTGGCTCACAAGATGGTTCGGACATATTTGACATAATACGAAGACGGCAGCGCTGTTTTTTTTTTTTTTTTTTAGCTTTTTTTTAATCATTTCACCCCATGCAAGACAAGAATGCCACTACTACGCAGGGGTTACAGACAATGAAGGTGAGAAAAAAAACTGGTTATAGAAAAACCAAGGAAAGAATAAAAGATGAACGGATTTCAAGAAGATAGATGGTGATTGACGTTGCATTTAAATTTTTGAAGATCGTACTTATCAGAGAAGTAATGAAACGGAAGGGAGTTCCACGGGCAGGAAGTGCGTGAAAAGAAACTGTTGGGGTAGAAGTGGTGGTTACATTTATCTAATTCACCAGTAAAAGGGGTGGGACCTTGTTGTCAATCTAGTAGCAATCTTAAATTCACGTAGTCAGGGGAAAAGCTCGTCGGAGAGAAAGTGACTAAAGTCGAGATGCCAAGACAGGACCGATTACATTGCAAATCCTCCTTTGGATTTTGTCAACCTCGAGATGAATATCAGGAACACCAGACCAGATATGGCAACAGTATTCAATGCACAGATGAATGGTAGATTTGTAAATGTGCATGATGGACTCTGACCAGAAAAACCTTCTGGCACATCACAGTGATCTCAATTTGAAACTCGTAAAAACCGTTTGGACGCTCAGTAATAAGACTGCTACTACTCCTATACAACACAGCGTAGAATACAAACACAGAAATATACTCCCAATTAAAATTACCCACTTCTTTGAAAATGACTGAAATATTAGCCGAAACCCCTTGGAACAATAATCACTACTAACAGTTCCCACACACCATTAGTACTCATAAATTATAAGGATATCCGAAAAAAAATTGAATAAAAACTTACAAGATGTTCTTCGTGAAAAGGAAAAGAAGGATTGCTGCCCAAAATATCGTCAGAGCAGTTGCCATGAAAATATTGGTAGAAAGACCAGAGGGAAGCCACGTCATGTCTTATGAGAAAGTGACTGAAGTTGAGATGCCAAGTCAGGATCGATTATATTACAGATCCTTCTTTGGATTTTATCGAGAACCTCGAGATAAACAGCAGGGTCAACAGACTAGATATGGCAATAGCATTCATTTCACGGACGAATAGTAGATTTGTAAATGTGCAAGATGGACTCTGACGAGAAAATCTTTCTGGCACGATCAAATTTCCTTACAGTAGATGCAGCTATTGATTCAGTGTAGCCATTCCACTTCAATTCAGTTGAAAACGTGTGGCCAAGATGGCACAGTGTTTTGCTGTCTATGAGTCTAGCATCAGCTATGCTGATGGCGGTTAAATGAGAGCAGATTTATTTTGGAAGCGATAAAATTTACAAGCCATTTCCTACCCAGTTAACCACAAACCCTTTTCAAGAACAGCAGCCAAGTTAACTTTGTCGGCTCTGATGTATTTGCTATTGAGACAGTAGTAAATGGTTGCATAAATGCCTACTGATTACATCAGGAAGATCATTGATGAAGGTCAGAAACTACTTAGGGCCCAGGATAGAGCCTTGGTGGATACCCGTGTGAAAGGATCTGGAAGCGAACCCATTCAAAACGACCTTCATGTCGCTATTTGATAGAAACGATTAGATAAATAATAATACAGTAAGCCTGTAGCTTACATAAAAGACCAGCGTGCCAAAGTGTCTGTCAAATGCCTTTAATATATCTAGAGCAACAGCTCGAGCTTCGCTCTTATTATCAAGATCTTGATATACAAATTCAGTGATGTCCGTTAGCAAATCAGCGGTAGACTTGGCAAAACGGAAGCTATATTGTTTGTCAGAGAGTAGGTCGTGATTAAAGTCTTGAATACTTTGCTGAAAAGCGGTAAGTGAATAATAGGGTGATATTTAGAGGGCTCGGAAGGTTCTCCAGAGTTCTTAAAAACAGGAACTACAGAGGACTTCCAACAAGCGGGAAGGATCGAGGCAATAGTCGTAGATTTTGGTGAGAACTGGAGCCAGCTCGGGAGCACATTTTTTTAGGAATGGGGTCCTGTCACCTCCACTTGTCTCATGGCTGTCTGTTAGAAATAATGTCCGAGATCAATGCCAGGGATTTGCACATATTCAGTAGAACCTCTGTCCTAGTGAAGAAATCAAGTGCGGGTACTCCAAATGAGTCGAGTGTTGAGTTGGAAGAGAATTACCGAGCAAAGAATTCAACCGTTTATAGTGGTAGATGTCAAGACTTCGAATATAGGTGTGATTGAGGATCTGGTATTGTTCAGCACACTCTTCAGAGTAGCCAGTAATCTCTAGGACCTACGATAGACTTGGGGCAGGGGACATTCGTATGAAAGGATCTCGAAGCTAGCCTCTTCGGAACGACCTTCTTTTCACGATTTCATAGGAATAATTGGATTAAATCAAACAATCGTCCAATAATAGCGTAGGTCTGAAGCTTACGTAGAAGACCAGCATACTAAACCCTGTCAAACGCTTTGGAGATATCTAGAGCCACAGTTCGAGCTTCGCCGTTATTATCAAGAGCTTGATATACATATTCAGTGATGGCTGTAAGAACGTCAGCGGTAGACCAGGCAAAATGGAAGCCATATTGTTTGTCAGAGAGAAGGTCGTGAGAGGTAAGATGCTTAAACATGTCAGCATTGATTAAAGCCTTGAATACTTTGCCGAGAAGCGTAAGTGAATAATAGGTTGATATTTAGATGGCTCGGAATGTTCTCCAGAGTTCTTAAAAACAGGAACTACAGAGGTGGACTTCCAACAAGCTGGAAAGCGGGAAGGATCGAGGCAATAGTTGTAGAGTTTGGAGAGTACTGGAGTCACCTCCACTTACCTCATGGGAGTCTAAGTTAGAAATGATGTCCGAGAACAGTGCCGGGGTTATGCACATATCATTCAGTAGAACCTCTGTCCTAGTGGGGAAATCAAGAATGGGGACTCCAAATGAGTCAAGTGTTGATTTGGAAATGAATTTCCGAGCAAATAATTGAACTGTTTATAGCGGTAGATGTCAGGAGTTCGAATATAGGAGGGATTGAGGATTTTGTATTGTTCATCAGTCTTCAGAGTTGCCAATGATCTCTAGAACTGTACTTTCAAGATGCTATACGTTAGCTCATTCTATCAGCAAACAGCAACTTCGCTTCTTTGAGGACGCGCTTGCACTCATTACGAGCAGAGACAAAGAGACGCCTGTTGCAATCAGACGTGTCACTCTGATACAGACGGAAGAAATGTTTCCCGTGAGCCATAGCGGCAGAGCATGCAGCTGAGAACCAAGGAGATGAACGCGGTTTAACTTAATATTTCTTTGCTGGAATGAAAGCATCGATGCTGGCTTTCACCCAGGAGGAGACCTCAGCAGACGATTTTTTAAGAGAATGATAAAAAAAACTTCATTCGAAGTGACGTCACAAAGGAAATCACGGAACGAGTCCCAATCCTCGCGTTGATAACAGAAAGATATCCTGTTGGTACGAGGTTCTTGGATGGTGGGAGGGGGTCAGAAAGAGATATTTACAGACCCTACCGCATGTTGAGTTGCCAAGAGGGCGGAGCCGCATAGTACGACACGAGTCAGCGATAGATGTAAAAAAATAGAAGAGAAACATGTCCATCAGGGTTACTGTGGAATCGCGTGGGGAAGTCTACCACTTGTGTGAGAGCTGAGAAGTTAATGGTTTGGATGCCTGCGAGATCAGTGACAGAGTGCTTAAACCACTTACCCTGGTGGGCATTAAATTCACCAAACACAAATACATTTTCAAACGGGTGTAGGAAGATTGGCCTCGTCTATATTATCAGAAATACTATCTTGCACGTAACAGTTATCAGAGGAAAGACACCAGTAGAGAAAGAAGAGATAGCTGACTGAGTTTAGTAGAGAGAGACGGAGAGACATGTAAGAATTGTCTGGAGATTCGAGAGAGGGCTCGCAGGCATAAACTCCATGACCGTGTATGTGGATATTAGAGTCCTTCCTAAATAGAGTAAGATAGCCAGGAATAGGAAAATCAAAGGAGGAGATTGAAGAGTTAAGATTAGTTTCTCAGTGTTGTGGTAGGATCCACCTAATTTGCATAGTGGAGTACCGACCATATAAATATGGTTGGTACCGGGAAGAGAGAGTAGGAATCAAGAGATTCAACCAGAGACTCTGCCCGACTGCGACTCAGTCAACACACATTCCAGGAACGGTCTTCCCAGGAATATACAAAAGACTATATGTAAATATTGTGTACACTTTCTTGTTTCAATACATTTTGTTCTAAGTACATTTTGTGTTGCATTACTATTCCATGCATTAGTCAAGTTTCAACACTCAGAGAGCTAGGATGTCCAGAGAAGAGTTAAGATTCCGCACTTCAGAGGAAATATTCCATACAACGAATGTTGGAGAAAGAAAGGTTGAGGTATTTTTTAGTATTTTTTATTGAGCTGGTTTAGTTATATATCTTTGTTTTTTAATTTTTTAAAATTCAGACGAGTCCCAATCCGCGCGTTGATAACGGAAAGATATCCTATTGGTAGAAAGTTCTTGTCTAGTGGGGAGCAAAAAGAAATTAAATAAAACTACCGGATGTTGAGTTGCCAAGATGGCAGAGATGCATGGTAGAGCATGAGTCAGGGATAGAGGTAAAAAGATATCGAGAAGAAAAACATGTCAATCAGGGTTACTATCTTGCACGTAACAGTTATCAGAGGAAGGAGAACAGTAGAGAAAGAAGAGATAGCTGATTGAGTTTAGTAGAGAGAGACGGAGACACATGTAAGAATTATCTGGGGATTCAAGAGTGGGTTCGCGGGGATAAACTCCTAGGCTGTTCATGTGGACATTAGAGTCCTTCCTAAAGATACGAAGATAGCCAGGTATAGAGAGATCAAAGGAGAGAATTGAAAAGTTAAGATTAGTTTCTCAAAGAGCTAGGATGTCCAGAGAATATTCGAAGAGGTAAGATTCAACACTGCAGAGGATAAATAATGAACAAGCTGAGATCGATAGATAGGTAAATAAATACAAACCGGGCAAATGTTTTAAAAACTGACACCCCATGGAAAGAAATGCTGGTGGGAGGTGATCTTGGGTATTCATTATTAATAAAGTTCTAAAAGGGAATCAAAATAAAATTAGAAAAAAATTATAAAGGTATAAATAAAATTAGAAATGTATCCACTTCTAACACATTAAACATGATGAAAAATGAATATTTAAATACTTGCCCGGTTTCACTGAAATATTTAATTCTGGAATACCCTGTATATATATATATATATATATATATATATATATATATATATGTAAAACAGAAACGAATTAAAAAATTATATACATGTCTATATAAAATATTAAATATACAGCAGAATCCCTGACAACCGGACTAACGAGGTCTTCCGGATATGAGGAATTGGTTACAAGGTTCGGATATGAGGGATTATATTTAGATTAAAATAAAAGAACTGAAATCAGGTTTAACATTTGTTTTCAATGTTTTATTATATATTAGGAATTCCGGTTATGAGGTATTCCGGATATGAGGTATTCCGGATATGAGGTATTCTACTGCATTAATTTTTGATATTTATTTCTTTATAAATTGGTAAATGATAAATATTGTATTGCATTAGTCTTAAAACAGTTGTATAATTTTTTAGAATGTATTAAATATAGTAGAATCCCTGACAACCGGACTAAGAAGTCCTTCCGGATATAAGGAATTGGTTACAATGTCCGGATAGGAGGTATTCCGGATATGACGAATTGGTTACGATGTCCGGATATGAGGGGTTATATTTAGATTAAAATAAAAGAACTAAAATCAGGTTTAACATTTATTTTTAATGTTTTATAGTAAACAAAATAAGTTAATGGTGAGTGAAATATAACGGAATTGATTTTAAGGAAAAAGAAATAAATTATGTAATGTTAATGAAAATTCATTAAATTAATTATGCCACGTATGCAAAACAAATAATGTAACGAGGATTTTTTAATCGCTGTTGCATGATGATTCTTTCTCTTCTAATGTCATTCTCAACTTTTTCCGCACTTCGTTTTGCTTTTGTTCTTGAATTTTTCTAAACAAAAGACACTTTTTAACTTTGCGAGCGTTAATGCAAACATCATAACTGAATGCTAGCTTTCTTTCCATAAAACTGACAAACTTTTCAATATCTTATTCAATTTCAATCCAGGTTCCATAGAAATCATTCATCTCGTCGCTATCTTGTTGCAGATGTGTCTCGTTGTCATCATTTCCTCTTATTCCCATCATCCTTTGAACCAATATAAGCCATTAGAGCGAAATAAGCATAAGCAATTATCAGCCAAATAGTTTAAATCTGAAAATTAAAATCATGTCCGGATATGCGGGATTCCGGATATGAAGCACACCGGACATGAGTGATTCCGGATATGAGAGATTCTACTGAAATAAAATATATCTTCAAATGCAATGTAAATAAAGAAAAGACAAAAAGGTCATTTTTCTATAACAACTTGTTTCGTTCTTGCAGAAAATCTTTTTCGCGTTGGTATAGAAAAATTTCACATTTGCCATTCCTTATACATTATTATTATTATTATTATTATTATTATTATTATTATTATTATTATTATTAACGTTTCACTAAGTATACGTGTTTCAGGGGCCATTATTTTTATTAAGAAAAATTCATAGGGAATCGCGCAGAACTCTTCATTGCCAATTCAAGAATGAAATTCGGATTACAAACACAGAAAATGTCTCATATCGAGAATATTTAACATTGAAAAACAAAAGAAAAAATTAATTATTTTTAATAATATGTGGAAATCTCCGCTTTTACCTGAAGACGTCCATGAGACCAGAAACCCGTGTAGTGTAACATTATGTAAAAGAAAGCATAATACCCACACAAAAACACACAACATGCACACAAGGTGACCAAACACAATGATCAAATCACTCACATACATGAGCGCACGCTCATATACGGGAGACACGAGGTTATATATATGTATGCACACATTTACATATATATATATATATAGATACGCATGTTGACAAAACAGGGGAACTACTCCCGAGCACGCGCCCAAACCCCACACAATTTATGAAGTACGTGTGTGTGTGTATGTATGTGTATGTGTGAGTGTGTATACTGGTTCCAGGTAGCTTGGGAAGTATGTGTGTGTATGTGTGTGTGTGTATGTGTGTGTATGTACTGATTTCTTGTGGTGGGATGGTGTGTATGTGCGTATGTATGTGTATGCGTGTATATGTACAAATGAGTTTATTAATTCCTCATAATAAAACAGGTTATGTATGGAGGGAGAATATACGTACGCATATATACACGCATGCTGACAGAAACACACAAAAATAGAAACAGATCCAAGAACACATAGGGGTCAGTAAAACATTGAAAGATAAAATGCTGATAAGTAATTCATCATTTCGCTTGGACCAACCTTAATTGTTTTATGACCCTTCGCGCAGAACTCTTCATTGCCAATTCAAGAAAGAAATTCGGATTACTAACACAGAAAATGTCTCATATCGAGAATATTTAACATTGAAAAACAAAAGAAAAAATTAATTATTTTTTAAAAATATGTGGAAATCTCCGCTTTTACCTGAAGACGGTCACGAGATCAGAAACTCGTGTAGTGTAACATTATGTAAAACAAAGCATAATATTTTTTTCTAAATAAATCCACAATACAACCAAAAACGTTTACGGCACCTCTCTTCTCTTCTTTTTAATATATATATATATATATATATATATATATATATATATATATATATATATATATATATATACAGACACACGAAAACACACACACCGACAGATTCATATATAAGTATAAAATTTTATATATTTATAAGAGAAAAGAACTCAATAGATAAAGCGTTTGTAGACAATGTGGACATAGGAATCTATTAGGTTGGTGCAAAAATAATAACGTAATAATGTCGTTTTTTGACGTTAAAAAATACGTCAAAAACGACATTATTACGTCATTAGTTTTGCACCAACCTAATACTTTGCATGATGACTATCAGTTTCACCGTTCAATGTGACCTTCTGACAAAACATATATATATATATGTGTGTGTGTGTGTGCGTGTGTTATATTATGAATGAAATTTATTGTTTGAAATGATGGGCTTACAAACTATTCTATTGTTAAAGTTTCAATGATCAACCCTACGCCTTCGAAAGAAAATTATATCAGACCCTCTTGACAGTCGGGCATTATGCACCTCCACTAACCTTTGCTTCATGAACAGAGATGTACAATGCATCAGACCCTTGGAGATATGTCCAGCATTATTTTTTTATTTTTTTGTTGTTGTTGTTGTTGTTGTTGTTGTTGTTGTTCGCACTTTTTATTCATCATGTTTCTTTGGCTAGATTTAGAAAATCTCAAGGTTGAATGGTAAAAACGTTTTATCATGATTATTGTTGTTGTACTGTGCACTTAGATTCAATCTGACCCTTGGTTTTATATATATATATATATATATATATATATATATATAATCTTAAAACCTTATTTAATTATTAATTCTGTGTACCGAGATACAACATGGCCCTGTCGTTAGGTACAGATATATTTAAAACCCTAAAACCTTCTTTTATTGTCAATATTATTATTATTATTATTATTATTATTATTATTATTATTATTATTATTATTATTATTATTATTTGAATCTAACTCTGGCTTCAATATAGTTCCTTTAGTTTTATAACGAATACTTTAGTCTCTTTCCTAAAACCATGTATTTTTGTTGTTCTCGTTTCTTTCTAAGACAAATCCGGGTCACTACACTCATCTATCTATACATATACGGAACTTTGTAGACGTGTATACGCATGCGTATAGGTAGGCTGCGTTCTGCCCTTTGGCCTTTTCGTGCCCGACATTTCATTGGAGGATGAGTTGTATCTGTTCGCCTGCCGTTCTGCATGGCTGCCCAAGAAACATCGTTCGATGCCGTGGCATGTTTCCGTCTACCCAACAATCTGCTTGTGCAGAAACGTTCCGCGCTCCACCCTCGGCTCGGGTCCTCCTCACAAGACAAAAGACGGGAATGAGTTTTGCCGATTTCCTGTCGAAGACTTGTGTTCCTGTTCAAAGTCCGCGCCCGCCTCACCCTTTTTGGTTAAGTGAATGCACAAAACAGAGGTGCGCATCGGATCGGAAAAGAACTTCTACCTGCTCTTTCTTTCTTTCTTTCTCATTGTTAGTCAGGCGTGCCATTGGGACGAAGAAAACCTGACTTGGAGTTGGAAGGATAGGAGACGGGGGTAAAAGGAAGGGAAAAATATGTAATGAGTGGAAAGAAAGAAAGAAAAAAAGAAAGAAAGAACGAGCAAAAAAGGATAAAACAAAAAGAATAGGAAGGAAGGAAGGAAGGAAGGAAGGAAGAGAGAGAGAGAGAAAGAAAGAATAGAAAACAAAGAAAAGGAAGAAGAAAAGCCAAGAAAAAGAAACAGAAATTCTATGAGGACAAATTGCAATGGAAAAAAAATGGCTATATTTAACGTTACGAAAGAAATGATAGAAAAGAAATTACGGCAAATTTTTGAAAGAAAGAAAAAATGAAAAATTAAGAAAAAGTAAAATGTAAAGAAGCAAACGAAAAAGGGGGAAAAAGAAATAGACGAGAAAGAATGATGGGAGTGAAAGAAAGAAAGAAAGAAAGAAAGAAAGAAAGAAAGAAAGAAAGAAAGAAAGAAAGAAAGAAAGACTGGAAAAATCTACAAAATATGTTACGGAAAGAGAGATTAATGAAAGGGAGAAGGGAAGAAATTGGTCTTAAAGAAAGAAAGAAAGAAAGAAAGAAAGAAAGAAAGGAAGAAAGAAAGAAAGAAAGGAAGAAAGAAAGAAAGAATGCAAGGAAACAAAATAAAGAAAGAATGAAAAGAAAGAAAGAAAGAAACACACAAACAAACAAAAGATAAAATGGAATGAAGCAAAAAAGGAAGAATGAAAGAAAGAAAGAAAGAAAGAAAGGAAGAAAGAAAGAAAGAATTATATGACCGCTAAATTTCGTTATAATTGATCAAAAGACGAGAACAGGAAAAAGGAGACATTTAAAAAGTTAGAAAACATTTCACTGATGTAATAGGGAGAAAGATAACTCAACATATATATATATATATATATATATATATATATATATATATATATATATATATATATATATTTTATATTCGCGCGTGTGTGCGAGTGTATGTGTGTGTGTGTGTGTGTTGCTTTGTGTTTTTTGTGGTGGCAGAGACAGGCAGATATAGAAGAAATGAGATTGGACAATATCCAATTCGTATAACAGCTAGCTAGCTAGCTAGATAGATAGATAGATAGATAGATAGATAGATAGATAGATAGATTTACAATCCTCCCTATCGAACAAATCGAAATACACGCACACAGAGAGAGACATAGAGAGACACATACAGACACACAGACACATATATATATATATATATATATATATATATATATATATATATATATATATATATATATGTATATATATACACAGATACACATATATATGTATAATATGCAAGTATATATAAATATATTCATATATATATAATTACTATATTTATTATTTATATATTATATATTCGCGTTACTTACTAGAAAGTGTTCAGTATCAGTGATAGACCTAACATACTTAGTTGCACTGATATGAGTTTGTGACACTGGCTTTCACGCCCTTCCGATCTTCAAACAAACTCTAACGATCGTTAGGCGTGAAACCCAGGGTGACATCCTCACATCAATCGAACTAACTTTATATATATATATATATATATATATATATATATATATATATATATATATATATATATATGTGTGTGTGTGTGTGTTTGTGTGTTAGGGAAAAATGTATGACAAAGTGGAAAAGGTTTTAGGGTAACGTGTTTTGTCCTTTAGGAGTTCATCGGACTAAATTAATTATGTTGGTGGGACTACACATGCGCACGAACGGGGGATGGTGGAAACTTTTTTTTTATTTATTTATTTTTTTTTTGTATTCTATGATTACATTTAGATTATTTTTCTTCCATAACTTTTGTTATTAGATATCCAACACTGCGATAATAGAAGATCTACCAGCAATGATGAAATGTAAGAGCCAGGTCGAAAATTTCCTCAAGATGATCTTGCGATCAAGACATTATCTAAACATTTACGTCGTTGTGAACTGTTTCTCCTTTGAACAGAGTAGAATTTTTTATGTCAAAATTTTGGTCAGTCTCGTTACGGTGGGCCACCAATCCATTTGATGTATTGTTTTGTAAAATGTTCCTTTTGTGTTCACATAATATTTTATTTAGATTCCTTGAGCTTTCTTCTATTTTTTTATGGCTATTATTACAGGCGATCGAGTAAATTCCTCCTTCAAGTGTTAGCTTATTGTTTTGTTTATTATTGATTGAGTCTTTTATTGTTTAGAGGACCTCCAATCGGTTGGGAACTGGGGAAGGAATTAGGAATTAACTTTAATACCTCAACAACAAAACTGCTCTCTATTACTCACCACAGAGAACCATCCCTACCCCACCCATTAGAATGTTTGACGCTCAACTCCACGAGAGCACCGTCCTGGGTAAGACGATAAACTACGTCCAGCAGCAAGGCCTCTGATCAGGAGGTTTTGAGGAGCGTGAAACCACCTCTTAATTGCTAGTGTTCCACGATTCACCCTGACCCGGGCTGGTAGCATCTGTTAGGGTCCAAGCTATGGGCAAATAGTTAACTATTACCAGCAATACTTATTTGAAAAAAAATATTACCAGCAATACAAATTTGAAGGAAAATATTACCCGAAACAGATTTTTGACAAAACAAAATATTACCAGCAATAAAAAATGTTGTCGGCATTAAATAACCCATTGAGGTTGATATGCCGTAAAACAAAATGAAACGAAACCAAACTAGCACCTCTATGCGACTACTCAGTCTCACATTGTCTACCGACCTGAGATGGAACAAATACATTGAGTCAATAGCTTCGTCCACTGCAATGAAAGTTGGCTCCCTGTGCCGCGCCAGGAAATTTTTCTTGCCGGAGTGGATAGTTCAAATCTACAAATCAACTATTCGCCCTTGCATGGAATATTGCTGCCATATATGGTCTGGAGTCCCTTCTGTTTGTCTCAATGTCCTTGATAAAATCCAGAGACGGATATGCAATGTAATTGGCCCTGATCTGGCAACTTGCCTGCAGTCGCTCTCACACAGACGTGCCGTTGCCTCCCGCTGTCTTTTTTACAAATACTTTCACGGTAACTGCTCCGATGAGCTGCTTACGCTGGTTCCCAGACTTCGTGAATTTAAGCGTTCAACTAGGCTGGCATCTCGCTCTCACCCTTTCGCTCTTGAAACTGTTAAATGTAGCCATCTCTTCTACACCAATAGTTTCATGTCTCGCACTTCTCGCCTGTGGAACTTTCTCGACTTTTCCTGTTTCCCTGATAGCTATAATCTCCAGCTAGTCATATGTAATGTCAGTCGACGTCTCCAGATCCCTTGATCTATCCCCTATCCTTTTCTTCATCCTTTCCTCTATCACTCCTATTTGCTCTCGCTCCAAATCTCTGTAACCCCTTGCGTAGTAATGGCTTCCCGCCTTGCTTTGTGTGAAACGCTTAAAAGAAATTATGTTGAGTTTAGATGAGTTCTTTTCAGTTGTAGTTGTGATAGAGTTAGCTGGTAGGACAATATATATTTTTGATTCATTAGGTTTGTCAGGTCGAGCTGTTGTTCTATTTTGGGATATTTATTTAAACATTTCTTTCGCTTTGAATATAATCGTTTTCAAAGTATTTCTCCTCTATATTTGAATATTGAGGGCTGCAAGTTCTGAGTAGTCTTAAGTAGAATCTCATTATTAAACGAGATTTTATTTTGTCGTTCTTGTGAGAACATAAATTTATCAAATCGTTTTTGTTTAATTATTTCCGGTGTTCAACAAGTTTTAAGCTCGCAGCATGATATCTAGGAATATATTCTAGCATATCTAAGTAAATAATTGTATTCTTTCATTTTATATGCAAATCCTATTACGTGTTCGACATTGATTAGTTGGTTTACGATGTCAGGTAAATCAATATCACGAGTATATATTAATAGGGCATCATCACTATATCGGAATTATGTTGATTGTTTGGATAAAATATTTTGGAAACGACCAGATTCGAGAAATTCTAGGGAGATACATGCCATGATACCGCTGAGAGGTGATCCCACTGGTAACCCAAATTTTTGCTTGTAAAAATCATTATTAAATATTTATCCACATTGTTATACATTTTCCCCAACATGATTCTTGATAGAGGGTGCGAAGGATAAATTGTCGTCTAAATTACGAGAAAAGGAAAATAACACTGACAGATATATTTGCCAAAATGATACAAAAACATCTTGAAATACTAAAGAGTTAATTTATTCAATAAAATCGCCATTAGCTTCAACCACGGCCTCCAAACGACTTCGGAATCTCCTGCATCTCTTCTGGACGGCTTCATTGCTTAAATTGGTTAATGCTCTCATACTCCTTGCCTTCAGTTCATCTTTCGTTCTACAAGGAGTTTTGTTGGTCTCACGCTCAATTGAGCCCCACACATAATAAACAAGAGGGTTGAAGTCCAAGGTGGCCAGGGCTGATGTGGTCGTAGAAATTATCTGATAGCTATGAATGAGTTCTCTTGCTTCTATGACATGGTGCAAAGTCCCGTTGCCAGACATAGGTTCTTTCAGCACCTACCCTCTTGACCCAGGGAAGTACTACCTCCTCAGGGTCCTTGATGTTGGTCTCCATCTTTAATTTCAAGCCTTCACCAGCAAATTCAGTAGTTCCTTTCTTATCAAAACGATGAGAATGTGTTTTCCGAGCTGCCGTACCTTCGTAATCGCCATTAGACTCATCCAAATGTCCGTATCAGAGCTTCCGGCACGAATGCCAAACAGTACAGCATGTCGTTTCCAAATTCCTGGTGGAGTGAATTGGTTATGGTGTTCTTTTTCTCACAGACGGTGCCCAACTGACCCTACAATACTGTGCAGTCTACAAAATAAAAACAAACACACATGCACGAAATTAAAAATATAAAATGTTGACAATTTACCTATTGTATCCCCTATATAAAAATTTATGTATCATTATCTCATATATCGTCTTTATAGGAAGATTTGTGCAAAGAATTTATATCTAGTCATTATATTTGTTTTTGATGTCTATATGTTTTTTAATTTATTTAAAAGGTCACCAGAGTTTTGTTTTATATGCGAGGAGCTAATTGTACCAAGTAAGGTTAAAATTGTACCAAGACGTAAGGTTGAAATCTTAAATAGTCTGCCAATGGGATCCCCTCTGAGTGGCATTTTGATGTGTCTATTTTGTGAATTTCTAGAAAGTGGTTCTTTCAAAACTATTTTACCACAAAACTCTTCTTATTTTAACTATATAGATAATTCTTTATTAATATACCAGTTGTAACAGCAAAATTGTCCAAATCGTGTAACAGCATAATTGTCCATTCCACAAAATGTTTAATATCGAAAAAACGACTAAACTAGTTGAGATTCTTTTTTCCATCTTTTCCGATAAGACGTTTAGCCATCTTGACACCATTTGTTATAAGAATCACTGAAAAACCATTTGACTTATTCATCTAGAAAGACAAAAGGTTAAAATTATTTTGTTTCAGCCCCACTCTATCTTCTCCAACTGAGCAATGGTGAGAGACAAAAGATTATTCAGGCCTTCAGTAATGGTACCAACATTCATACTCTGGCTTCCTTCTTCAAAGTTCATTCAAGAACCATCAAGAGAATGGTAAATATATTTATTTTTTTGTCTATCTTTTTTTTTTAAATTTATTTAAAAGTTTATCATTTAATTTTATATGTGAAGACTTAATTGTACCAAGAAGTGGGGGTTAAAATTTTGGTTAGTGTGTGGGACAGTTTACTCACTTTCGTTTATTAGACATTGAATCGTGTCACTTCGTGTCCTCCATATCTTGCATGACGTTTCAGATAACCTGATCAATATTTATGAGCTTATCTAAACGTAAAAATTTGAAAAACCAATAACATTTTTGCTCTTGTGTATAAATACTTTTTTACAAAAAAAAATCCTTGCATTTCCAGAGGATAACTTTTCCTTTTGTCTTTGTTCATATATAGGGTGTATCAAAAATACATTTACATACTTTGGGGTGTGTTTCCTCACGCCAAAACAAAGACAAATGTCCATATAAAAACATGTCAGCGAATCCTTCGTTTAAAGAAAGTTTACAGTAAATGGAGTAGTGTTGACATTTAGACTAGGTTACATTTGTCATTCGTGTACATTTGTGGCTTGTCTGTCTTCAAAGTTTAATGAGTGTGAGTTAACTGAGAAGTGTTTCGTTTAACAATGGCAGGATATTCATATTGTACGCAGGCAGATGTGATTTTTTACATACACCCGCGTGAGTGGTAATTGACGCAAGGCTGCACGGCTCTAACAGATTGCGTTTCCAGGACGAAGGCAGCCGAGTCATCCAACCTTTGCCGCTTTATATCCTCGCGTTACTGAGATAGTATTCATGGTACCACAAATTATGGATCGAGGAAGACCGAGATCTACTCGTATGTCTGACCACGAAGAACATATTCTACAGGTTGTTGGGGACGATCCAGGTCTCAGTACACGTCAAATGACCCTAACAGGTCGTACATCACATAGTACCCCATGAAGGGTACTTCTAGAGCAGCTTCTACATTCGTATAATTTGAAACGTATTCAGGGTCTTTCGCCCTCTGATCACTCACCACGGGAGAACTTCTACCGATGATTTATTATACAAACTGCCGATTCATGGTTTTTCTCTTCAGTCTTGTTTACGGATGAGGCAACATTTGAAAGAGATTAAATAACAAATTTACAGAACCAACATTTGTGGGCGGGTCGGAATTCCTATGATACAATACATTTCCAGACTTGCTAGATGATGTACCCCTGTTAATACGAAGACGCATGTGGCTCATGCACGATGGAGCTCCAGAACATTTTAGTCACATTGTTCGCGATGAACTCGCTGACATCTACCATGAAAGATGGAGAGGTAGGAGAGGACCAGTTCCATGGCCTACACTTTCCCCCGACCCTAAGGCTTTGAATTATCTGTGGAACCACCTAAACCAATTGATTTATGCAGCAGACATTAATAATGCAGAGACGCTTCATCAACGTGTTATGGGGGCCTGCGAAACTATTCGACACCGTTTGGGAGTATTTGAAAGGGTCCGCCAGTCAATGATCCGACGGGTGCATGCGTGTGAAGAAGCAAACGGAGGACATTGTAAACATTTGTTATGAGTTGCTGAGTTGGTTTGTCACTTCAGTCTTGTCTACAGATGAGACAACATTTGGAAGGAGATGGAATAACAAATTTACACAACCGTCATTTGTGGGCGGATCGGAATTCCCATGGTATAATACAGGCTAGATACCATCATCAATTTACAATTAATGTGTGGGATGGAATTGTAGATGACTCTGTGATAGCTCCATATGTTCTCCCAGTACGTCTTACAGCATCTCTCTACAGGGACTTTATTTCGAACACACTTCCAGACCTGCGAGAGGATGTACCCCTGCTAAGACGAAGACGCATGTGGTCATTATTTACATTATTCGGACTATTGTCCTCATCTTTGTCGCTATATTTATCACAATGTTTTGGCCGTTGCACACTCCGACCTTCTTTAGGTGGTTGGAATGTCGAACTGAACCCTTTATTCCGCTCACTGGGGTAGACTGTTCTAGTTCCACGTACCATGTTTAATGGATGTCAGTTATCAATTATCTTCTGTTAATTCCCCTCTCCAAGTTCTCTACTGCCTTAAACGGGTATTGAACTCACACTCTTTGGGTCCTGGATCTAACTAACATCTTTATCCACTGTACCGTTAGTTAGATACCCACTACAGAATTGTACATCTTGTTTCAAATATTTCAGTCGCTCCCTCTCGCTGTTGCGAATTGCTTAGATTCATTTCTTTTGCTACACGTAAATTCTTTTATACTTTCTCTGAGAACGTTTCCGATGACGGAAGAGAAAGGTATGCTTCGATAACTGCATTCCTGAATAAGATATTTCAGTCGTATCATGATTACCGACCTGATGAAACGTTATTTATTTAACGTTGAAACAAGATGTACAGTTTTGTAGTGGGTACGTGCATGCTCTAATGTAACACTGCATAATATATATATATATATATATATATATATATATATATATATATATTGTGTGTGTGTGTGTGTGTATTTAGGCAGCATTTTTTCATTCATACATGTTTCATTAAATAATTTAAACAAGTGTTGTCTATTTTATGTAAATTATTTTTATAACGTCCGATAAGCTTAATAACATTATCATTAAACGAAGAAAGAAAATCATAATATTGATACATATCTAAGCTTTCGGCTTACATATGCCATTATCAAAGATGACAATTACTGTACAACATATTAAGCAATACACGGACAAGAATGTGATGAAAGTCTTTTTCTGTTTACATGGATGATTTCCAAGCAATGATAAACACGTGCATATAAGACGCTGGAAGCGAAAATCGTACCACAGTTCATGACGTCACACATAACAAATGCTCAAAATGTCTTCCGCTTCCTTCTACACGCTCATGTACCCGTCGGATCATTGACTGGCGGACGCTTTCAAATAATCCCACATGGTGTCGAATGGTTTCGCAAGACCCCATTCTGTCTTCTTGCAGTTGATGCTTAGTCTTTTCTTCTCTCTTTCCTCCAGTGCATTCTCTAGGATTTCTGGTAGGTTCATCTCTGCTATCAGCACTGTGTTATTTGCATATCTTATGTTGGTAATAAGTTTGTGGCCGCAAATAAAGAATCCTGGTAAAACTACTAATTCTCTCAGAATCGCCCCATCTCACTGGTGATATAAGTATCCAAATTATAACTGAATATCATATTATTTAATCCAAAACCTACATTGTGGATTAAAAGTGCATTCAGTTAATTAAAATGCGCCTTGAACCGGTTTATTGACGAGGTTCATTTCTGCTTTATGAAGAAACACAAAAACACTTTCTGAAAGCGAAATGGAGCCAAAAGTCGATTAGGCTGTTAGTGGCATTACCCTTTAGAGTTTTCTGGAATCTAACCAGAACATCACTTTCGAAGTTTACTCTAAATAACTGGATGTTCGACCGGTACTAATTCTTGAGGTTTACTTCTACTTCATGACAATGTCCAGTTCTTTGTTGCAAGCATGACACTAAATGAAGCTCACTGACTTGAGATACGAGATTTTACTTCACCCACCATATTTTCTGATCTCTTTTTCAAGAATATTGACAAATTTTTAAAGCCAAAAGTGATAAATAGGTAAACAGGTTCTGCCTGAAGTTAGGGAAATTTAAAGAATTCGAAAAGACGAATTCAAAAGCCGTTTTGAAGTCTGTATCTACGAAATTCGAATTTCTGATGAGGAATGAATCCTTTACGGCAATCGTAAACTATTGGCTCAATGGTTTGAGCATGACAAAGCACCAAAAACACTTTCTGAAAGCGAAATGGAGCCAAAAGAAGTTCACGCTGCCATTGGCATTACTCATTAGAGCTTTCTGGAATCTAACCAGATCATCACTTTCGAATTTTACTGCAAGCAACTGGATGTAATACAGAGTCAGTTAAGCAACATTCGACCGATACTGGTCAATTTTCGAGGTTCACTTCTGTTTTATGCCAATGCTAGGACCCATTTTGCTAGGATGACTACAGTAGTTCACTGGCTTTGGGATAAGTGATTTTACTACACCCGCCATGTTTCCTGATCTCTTGCTTACTGATTACCACTTTTCAAGCTTCTTGATAATTTATTTTAAGCCAAAAAGCATTCCGTTGCAAAGATGCAGAAGCTTCATTCAAAGAATTACTGGTGTTCAAGACTTTAGTTTTATTGTAAACTCATAAATAAATCTTGAAACTCGATGACAGAAACGCATAAATGTCCAGGGTTTCTATTTTGACTGATTTCAATGTTTAAATAAATAAATTCGGGAATAAAATTTGATTATAAAATCGGATATAATTTTTCGTAAAACCTAATAAAAAATATTTTATTTTTAACATTTCAGTTCATTTCTGATTTTTTTTTCTTCCTTCTTTCTTTTTATTTTCTTTTTTGTCTTTTTGAATTTTTACACTTTCTCATATTTTATTCTTTCACTCTTGTGTCTTGCTTATATTACATTGTTTTTTTTTAATTTTCTTTCTTCGCAAATTTTCTTTTTCATTCATTATTTACTCCTTTTTTTCACTTACTTTCTTCTTTCTTTCTTTTCTTTTTTCATATTTCTTTCTGTCTGAAGACGAGATACAAATGATTAAAATGTCCTTTTTGTTACTTTTATAACAATCTCTTTCAGAATTTAACTTAAAACATTATATAATCCTCATCTTGAACATACAGAAGCTCACTGCCTTGGAATAAGAGACTTTGCCACACACACTATATTCCCCTGATCTCTCGCCAACTGACTACACACTTTTTCAAGCATTCTGACAATTTTTTTTAAGCCAATAGACATTCCGTTGCAAATTTTTATCGTAAAAAAATAAATAACCTTGTAACTCGATGGCAGAAATGTATAGATGTTCAGCGTTTCTATTTTGGCCGATTTAGCACTGTTTAAATATATTCTCTCTATATATCGAAGATGAGGTATTATGATTACTAGTCCAGTGGATAAAGACGTTGGTTAGATCCAGTGGGTCAACACAAAAGAGTTGTGAGTTCAATACCAAGCCACAGCAACTTGGAGAGTTGAGTTAAAGGGAAATAACTGAGCCATCCGGAAGAGGCATGGCACGTGTCGCTAGAACAATCTACCCTCGTAGACGGAATAAAGGATTCGGTTTGAAATTCCAATCTCCTGAAGAAGGCCGGAACGTACAACAGCCGAAACTTTGAGAATATGGCAATGAAGATGAAGATAATGTAAATAATGCAAGTAATCGTAATAGTTCATGTCAGAGATAAAATCACCTGAAGAAGGCCGGAGCGTACAACGGCCGAAACATTGTGAATATGGCAATGAAGATGAGGATAACAGTCCGAATAATGTAAATAATGCAAGTAACCATCATACTTCATGCCAGAGATCCAATCACCTGCAGAAGGCCGGAGCGTACAACAGCCGAAACGATGTGAATCTGGGAATGATTATAAAATCAACTTCAATGTTTTATAGCTTGAACCATCAGTGACCTAACGGGTCACGGATAATCCAGTTTACGAATAAAAGTTGATTCTCAAATCGGACATTATTTTCCGAACAAACTTATATAATCTTCCCGACTTCCCGGAACAGAGTAAATGCTTATAGCCTCAACAATATTAATGTAGGTGCCTAAAAAAACAAGATTGAAGAGAATGTGAGAGCCTTTTATATATAATTTTATATATAATTTTATCATAGTCAACGATCTTATTTTCTGATAATGCCGTGTATAGCCGCCCTTACTTACAAATATCGGCACGTTTATACAAGTAAAAACTTCTTGTAAAAATATCAGTGTTTGGTGATTTCTATTAAGCTTTTCTATTTATGATTAATAAATATAGTTTTCATTTAATAATAATATCATCTAAAAGATGGAAATTAATGTAGAATTTTAAAACATTTTAAACTTAAATCTTTTCTAATTAATTTTTTTTAAATAAAAACATATCTTGTAAAAATTCCTTATTGATCAAAAATCTTGTTGTCTTAAGACAATAGGGGCCTTAACATATCGTATTTACAAAATCAATAAAAAGCGTTTGTAATCAAATAATGTAATAATTTTATTACATTTTTTACATTTTTTCTTACATTTTTTATTTTAAAACTAGTAGCATGACCGGCGTTGCCCGTGCTTGATTCAAAAATCGTACGACTCATACAGCAATCGCTATCACTTGACTTAAAATGTTTTTGCTCTTCCTTGTCTTTAAATGAGTGCCCTTTGCCGTGCTGATGTTGCTACATGCCTTACTTCTTGCCTATCTCACACTGCGAATTTTTCTAAGCTCCATACTAAACATTAAATCTATTACGAAAAAGAACTAAACAAAATGAACACAAAACGATCAGCTTTAAAAAAGGACTCGTAACTGGAAAAACCGAATGAAAAAAGAATGTTAACAACAAATACTTTTTCACGCCCAACCCAGTTCTGCAGAATCAGAATCAACGTTGAGTTTAAGCAAGTGAATTGGAGTAAAGTGCCATGCAGATTTAAATTTTTCCCACTTGTGACGAATGCAGCTATCAGTTGTTGTTTTTTTGCATGCTAGCATGCTAGTTAACATTCATGTCAGTCAGCTGTTGGCTCTCACGCTGGCCAATAGAATATCCCTGCCTATTCGTGGCAGCCATCTATAGGCTCTCACTATGGCCAGTAGAAAATGGCCGCAAACTACATGAAAACTGCCGTAGAAGCATGAAAAAATCGTTTATTTCCACTATCGATGGGAGTTGGGAAATGAAAAGTTGGTATTTGCCTTCCCGCTAACTTGGAGCAGTGCATGTAAATTTTGGTGCAAATCCGTCGAAAATTTCGGCTGTACATTCGTTACACACACACACACACACACACACACACACACACACACACACACAAACACATCCTGCCTTTTATAGGTAGAGATTGAGAGCAGATTTCCAATAAATGGTGTTTCTGTTTAACAAAAACAAAAAAAAATTAATGATTTAAATTCTCCTAGGAGTCCTTCTTTTAACTAATATAAATATGAAGTGGCTAAAATTTTAGCTTCTCGAAATTTCATAAAATCAAGTTCTATAAAAGATATAAAAAAAATATTTTTAACAAGAGTTTCTAAAAAGAATTAAAAAATAATATCATTCATTTATAAGTCCTGAAAATTTTATTAAAATTAGATAATTAGTTGATTTTTGCAATAATTTCCAATATATATATATATATATATATATATATATATTACCGCAAAAAAGACGCTAAAATTTCCCATACTAATGTTTGGCCAACCCACTGACTCATGAAAACAAGATTTTTAACCAAAATTTCAAACGTTCTAGAAAGGATAAAAAATATAATTTAATAATCAAAATATCGTTTGGTCTTTCCTCTTAATAATAACATAAACATTTTGACAATAAAAGTTTGTTTTTATTAAGGTAGGGGCATTTTTTCATCATGGTATGCTCTTTTTTAAAGGTTTCAAGGTATCTACATTAATGTGTATCAAACGTATTTTTCTTTCTTTTACTGACCTTTTGTCATCAACAACTTGATTTATCATGCTGTATCTCTTCAGAATGTAGCTGATCACGACTCTCCACAGCTTCCTGTCACTTGTACTAACAAGCAAATTTTGAGTTTTTGATATCGTCCTTATTCCTGCTCTGTCATCCACTAACACAAATTAATTATACAAATTGTTTGCTTTTTCACTCTACCGCCATGAACATCGTGTGAGTATTAAGTTCTCCAAGCCGTCTTTCCTAAAAATGTCAAATATGTCTGTCTGATTTTGAATATGAATGTTCTTCTAGTTCCTATATCCTTCCTCGTTTCTCACATGTTCTGTCCATGGTTTTTTCAACATTCATCTTCAGAAGACATCTTTGTCGCTTCGATTTTTTCTTATCCAACATTCACTGTGATACGGAAGAATAAATATGACAGAACAGTCCATCACTCTTTTCTTTGTTTCTAACGAAATATCCACCTGTCTCAATAGTCTCTTGAAGTCAGCAACTTTTCATTTTTGCGAGGAGGCCCGGTGGAGTAATGGATAGCGGTTCGGATTGAGGAATAGAAGAGCCGAGTTCGAATTCAGGAATCGAACCTATATCCGATACGGAACCGGTAAATGTTATTTAATAGCTTATTATACACAAAGCATTTACTTAAATATTTGCATCTATAAAAATAAAAATGTCTTAAAATAACTGTCGGACTTTGTCCATTTCATAATGTGTGACGTCATTTGTTTACATTTGAATACGCTCTGAGCAGATATGAATGTACGTGAGAGAATCATGGAAGATTTTAGTTTAAAAACAGTAAAAGCGACCCGGCTAACCGAACGCTCCCCTGTGGCCAAATCGGTTTAAGGCACGTCAGGCTATAGGATACAGGTTCGATTCCTGTCGGAGGACGAATATTTTCTATGAAAATTTTTCGGACATTCATGCCGGTAAATGTTGTTTAATACTGTTTATTATAAACAGAGCATTTACTTAAATATGTGTATATATAAAAAGAATGTATAAACATAAAAAATCTTAAAATAAATATATTATATGTGTGTGTGTGTGTGTGTGTGTCTCTCTCTCTCTCTCTCTCTCTCTCTCTCTGTGCGTGTGTGTGTGGCCTGAGAGAGACCAACATGAGCGTGTGGGTATCCTTCTATTGTAAACAGTCGACCTGAGGCTACTGAGGACATACAAAAGTTTTTTTTTTATTTTTTTTCCAAAGAAAGGGTAAAAACAATTACAATGAAAGGAGAAACAGTAATGATTTTCGGGGTGTCTAGTTTATGAGGATGTTCACCTATGGCGTGAATAGACCTGAACGATGTATTGTGACCAGGCAAGGCGAGGGCAGCTGCAGGGCTAACAATCGCTGTGGGTTCCCCTGGACAGAAAGAATAAACTAATGAAATGAAATATCTCCATTCTTAACCTCCCCCCACCCATCGCTACTCTTTTTCTTTCTTTCTTTGTTTCTTCTTCTTCTTCTTCTTCTTCTTCTTCTTCTTCTTCTTCTTCTTCTTCTTCTTCTTATTCTTCTTCTTTATTCCCAGCAATTCCTACCTTTCTTACTTGTTCTTCTTTATTTTCTCCCTTTTCTTTCTTCACACCAATTTCTTTCTTTCTCTCTTTCTTTCTTTCTTTCTTTCTTTCTTTCTTTCTTTCTTTCTTGTTCTTCTTTCTTGTTCTTCTTTTTCTTTTTCTTCTTCTTCTTCTTCTTCTTCTTCTTTATTTCCATCAATGATTTACTCTTCCACCATTTTGCATTTCCTTTTTCTTCTTTTCCTTTATTACCAACTTCTTTCTTTCCACTAATTTTTTTTCTTTTCTTCTCTTTCACCTGCTCCTCTCACTACTCTTGTTTCTCCTCCTTCCGCTACTCATTCTAATTCTCCTCATCTCGCTACTCATTCTGCTTCTCCTCATACCGCTACTCATTCTACTACTCCTTCCGCTACTCTTTGTACTTCTCCGACTACTGCTACTTGACTGTCTTTCGTTTTTTTTTTTTTCCTTCTCATTCCTTTTCAGGTTGTTATTATGTTTTTCTTTTTTTTCTTTTTTCCTTTTTTTTTTTTTGTTACTTTTTTCTCCAGTGTTTTGATTTATTCTAAAAATAGCCTTTCTTTTCTTTTTCGTTCCTTGTTGCTGTCGTTCGTCTTCTTCATTTTCTTTCTCTTTCTTCTTCTTTTCTCTAGATTTTTTTTTCTTTTTTATTCCTCATTTTCTCTTATTTCTTCTTCTTTTACTTGTTCTTCTTCATTATTATTACTATTATAATTATAGGTGACCATAATCTTCTTCTTTTCTTCATCATCTTCTTCTTTTTCCTCTTTTTCTCCTTCTTCTTCTTCTTCTGATTATTGTTATTATTATTATTATTATTATTATTATTATTATTATTTTGTTATTTCTTATTCTTTTTCTTTCTTAATCTTCTTTCTGTTCATTCTTCTTATTCTTCTTTGTTGTTCTTATTCTAATTTCTTCTTTTTCTTCTTCGTAATTTTTGTTTTTCGTTTTCCCCTTTTCATTCCTCAGTTGTCTTCTTCTTCTTCTTCTTCTTCTTCTTCTTCTTCTTCTTCTTCTTCTTCTTCTTTATTCCCAGCTTTCTTACTTGTTCTTCTTTATTTTCTCCCCTTTCTTTCTTCACACTGCTTTCTTTCTTTCTTTCTTCTTCTTTTTCTTCTTCTTCTTTATTCCCAGCAATTTCTACCTTTCTTACTTGTTCTTCTTTATTTTCTCCCTTTTCTTTCTTCACACCAATTTCTTTCTTTATTTATTTATTTATTGTTCTTTCTTATCTTCTTCTTCTTCTTCTTTATTTCCATCAATGATTTACTCTTCCACCATGTTGCCCTTCCTTTTTCTTCCTTTTCTTTATTACCAACAACTTCTTTCCTTCCACTAATTTTCTTTCTTTTCTTCTTTATTAAACATCCCTTTTCTCTTTTAAAGATCTCTTTCTTATGTATCTATTTTCTTTTTATTTTCCTTCTTCACAATTTCTTTTTATTATCGTAACTATCTGTGTAATCTACTTTTTCCTTCTCCCTTATTTTCTCCTCTTTTCTCTTTTCCTCTACAACAGCCCTTACCGCTATCAATATCCCCAACTTCACCAAAACTGTTATCAATAAACAAAGCGAAAATCAACTATTAAAAAAAAAGGCAGGACGAAATAACTTATCAAAAATTAAGAGTAAAGTAACTAATCTCTACAAAGAAAGCTGGCGATAATAACGCCTTTATTTGTTAGCCACTTCCCCTGCCTCTTTGCCCGCGGAACTTTCGAGGCACGAGAAGAAGCCATGTTGCACAAGAAGCGACGGTCATCATTAACGCATGCGCACAGCAGGAACAGTCGTCGAGAAAAGTACTTGACACTAGGAAGGTGAAATAGTTTGTGGTTCCATTCTGATCTCTTCCTGCATTTGATTCACTCATTTTATTGTTTTTTTATTATTCACATTATTGTTTAGGCATTTCTCTGCTGCACGATCTGTATCCAAAAACGTATATGATCTACTTAATTATTATATAGCATATCCTCTTTATCCTGTTCAGCTTCTATTATTATTATTATTATTATTATTATTATTATTATTATTATTGTTGTTGTTGTTGTTGTTGTTGTTGTTGTTATTATTATTTTATTAGTATCATTATTATTATTTTACTATTATTATTTTGATTATCATTATTATTATTATTTTATTGTTATTATTATCATTATTATTATTATTGTTTTATTGTTATTATTATTATTATTGTTATTATTTTATTGTTATTATTATTATTTTATTATTATTATTTTGATTATCATTATTATTATTATTTTATTGTTATTATTATTAATATTATTTTATTATTATTGTTGTTGTTATTATTATTTTATTGTTATTATTATTCTATTGTCATTATTATCATTAACATTATTATTTTATTGTTATTATTATTATTATTATTATTATCATTACTATTATTGTTGTTATTATTATTATTATTATTATTATTTTATTGTTATGATTATTATCATTATTATTATTTTTATTTTCTTTGCTTTCTGGCGTTTACACATTTCTTTCCGGGTCCCGCCCAGGGACCTAAGGTTAGAAATGGCATCATGACACTTTCCACTGACAAAAAAAAATAAAATTACATAAAGCACTTCGTAAAGTGTAGGCTGTATTTGTCAGAACAATTTTTTGTATCTCCTTGAGGCATTGACTTCCAGGAATCCCTGCAATTAGTCTACTGCAATCTTTTCCAACCAGTCCTAGGGCTCCAACTACAACAGGGATTGTTGATGTTCCCATATGCCACATTTTCGAGATTTCTATTTCAAGGTCCTTGTATTTTGACAGCTTTTTGAATATCTTCAAAGATACATTGCAGTCAGCAGGGACTGCCATATCAATAAGGAGGCACCGTTTTTGTTTGTGGTCTTTAATAACAATGTCTGGGCGGTTGGCCTTGATTGTTCTGTCAGTGTGAATTGTGTAATCCCATAGAATTGTAACAGGTCCTATCTCCGTAACCGGGTCTGGGTGGTGTTGATACCAGTTTCTTTCAGTTTCCTTCCCGTAGAAGTTGCAGATTTTCCAGTGCAGATATTGGCCCACTCTGTCATGTCGGGTTTTATATTCAGTGGGTGCCAACATCGTGCAACCTGATACAAGATGATCAATCGTTTCTGGATATTTATCACAGAATCTGCATTTTGGCTGACACAATATATGTGATTGATAATTCCTAGGTAGCAAGCATTGGTCCTGCGCAGCAAGGATAAAACCTTCAGTTTCCGCTTTCAACCCTGCACTGCGTAGCCACTGATGGGTACGGGTTTTGTCTACATCAACTTGTTTGACACGGGCAGAGTATTGACCATGAAGCGGTTTATCTTGCCATCGCTTCTGTATCTGGTCGGTTGCATTCGTCTTTGCTGTCTTTTTTAAGTATTTTGCAGTTTCAGCCGGTGTATTGTGCTGTAGTTGCATCTCTACGCCCATTTGACGCTACATTTTGAATTTGTTGGCTTCTTTCATTACGGAGTAAAGACGCTTGCTACTTTCATGTTCCTTGACGCATACCATCATCCAGTCTTCTGTAGTTTCCAAGTATCTTTGGAAGCCAATTGTTGTAGTTTTGTAGGACAGTTCTAGTTGAACTAATCCTCTGCCTCCTTCGGATCTGGGCACATACAGACGATCAACATCAGCTTTGGGATGATGCATGCGATAGCAAGTGAGAAGCTTTCTCGTTTTGGCGTCCATTCGCTTAATTTCAGCTATGGTCCAGTTAAGGACATTAAAGCTGTATTGCACCACTGGGACAGCCAATGTGTTTATAGCTGATATTCTATTTTTTGAGTTTAGTTCAGTATTTAATATCAGACGTACACGCCTGTTGTACTCTTTTCTTATTTTTTCTTTCATTTTGGGGTGTTGTATGCCATCTCCTTCGCTATTATTATTATCATTATTATTATTGTTGTTATTATTATTATTTTATTGTTATTGTTATTATTATTGTTTTTATTATTATTTTCATTTTTATTATCTTTTTACTTTTTTTCTTAAATTTCATTTTTTCTTTTTCTTTTTTCGCTTATTTACCCTTTGTTTTTTCATTTGCTTTATTTTTCATTAGTTTTCTCGCATGAATACTTACTGTATTATTATTATTATTATTATTATTATTATTATTATTATTATTATTATTATTATTATTATTATTGTCGTTGTTGTTGTTTTCTTTCTTTTGGTGTATACTCATTTCTTTCCGGGTCCCGACCAGAGACCTAAGGTCAGAATAGGCATCAGGACATTTTTACACTTCCAGGGATTTTTTTCAACGTGTTGTTGTGTTCCTTTTTTATCATTCCAAGCGCACCTACTATGCCTAGTACTATTCTTGTTTTAAATTTCCACATTTTTCTGTTTTAATTTCCAGGTCTTTATACTTCGATATTGTTTGAAATTCCTTGTCTGGTAAGTTACAGTCCGCTGGGCAAGCTATATCATTTTGTAGGCAAGTTTTCTTTTCTTTTCGGCTTTTGACAATTACGTCTAGACTATTTCCTTGCGTGTATTTTAAAGTGCCATAAAATTGTAACAGGTCCTATCTCCGTAACCGAGTCTGGGTGGTGTTCATATCACTTTCTTGCAGTTGTCTTTCCGTATTTTCCAGTGTTCTGTCATGTCGTGTTTTATATTCAGTGGGTGCCAATACCGCGCAACCCGATACAAGATACGAATGACAAGATGTTGTGGTGGGCCATAGTTTCCACATCGACGCTGAGGCATCGTCATATTATTATTATTATTGTTGTTGTTGTTGTTGTTGTTATTCCTATCCTATTATAGATGTATTTGTCCCTGTCTTTTGTTTCTTTTCACGGTCATTACGCCCTGCCAATACCTCATAAATAATGGACTATTCCGTTTTGATTGCGAGCAAAAGGAGAAAAGACACTGCTTGGTTTCAGTGAGAAAATGAATGAAAGAAAAATCTTTCTCTTAGATACAAATTACCCTAAAAAACAAGCTTCCTAATGAGAGTACATGTGGCCCAATCCTTTCACGCGCTGTTCCTTAAAGAATTCCCGTCATGGGTACGACGAAAAACAACATCCGCGCCCTGGATAAGACGATAAACTACGTCCGCGTCCTGGGTAAGACGATAAACTACGTCCGCGTCCTGGGTAAGACGATAAACTACATCCGCGTCCTGGATATGACGATAAACTACATCCGCGTCCTGGGTAAGGCGATAAACTACATCCAACATCAAGGCCTCTGATCAGGAGGTTTTGAGAAGCGTGGAACCACCTCTTAGTTTCCGGTGTTCCCAGGTCCACCCTGACCCGGGGTGGTATCACCTGTTAGGGTTCCAAATATGGGCAAATAGTTAACCCCCAAACTGGGGTCAAACCACTATGAAAATGTAAAAATAGGTTTTATACCAGAAATACTTTGTAAAAAAATATTATTACCAGAAATACATTTTTGAAAAAAAATATTACCAGCTATACATTTTTGGAGAAAAAATAATATTACCAGCAATAAAAATGTTATCGGCATTAAATAACCCATTCAGGTTGATATGCCGTAAAACATAACAAACCAAATCTAACTGACTTCCTACAAATAATACATATTCTATTGATACGAACCTATCCTAAAAATCTTGTCGGCATTAAATAACCCATTGCGGTTGATATGTCGTAAAACAAAATAAACCAAACTAAACTGATTTCTTACAAAGAACACATATTCTATTCATACGCACCTATCCTAGAAATATTGTTGGTATTAAATAATTCATTGAGGTTGATATGTCGTAATACGAACCAAACCAAATGAAACCTTTAAAAACTCAATAATAACATGAGATAAACACTAGTCGACAATGGTAATGGTAATATTAGCCGTTTCCCTACAAGGCAACATTTAGCATTCACTGACCGAGTAGTCAGTAATGTTTTCGATTGAAATTTATAAAATGTTTCTCTAGTATCTGTCTATATTTCTGAGATGAGGTATTATGTACACTATTTATATTACTCAAGCCATTGTCCTCATCTTTGTCACCATATTTATTACAACGTTTCGGGCGTTGTTCCCTCCGGTCTTCTTCAGGTGGATGAAATGTCTAACTGAACCCTTTATTTCGCTCAATGGTGTAGACTGTCCCAGTTCCACGTGCCAAGGACACAGGCACAATGGATAAAAGTGTTAGTTAGATCCAGTGACAGGACCCAAACAGTGTGAGTTCAATACCCGGTAAAGGCGGTGGAAAAATTGGAGACGGGAATTAGCAAGAGATAACTGACATCCATTAGACATGGCACGTGGAAATAGAACAGTCTACCCCAGTGAGCGAAATAAAGGGTTCAGTTCGACATTCCAACAACCTGAAGAAGTCCGGAGCGTACAACGGCCGACACGTAATATGACGACAAAGATGAGGACAATAGTCCGAATAATGTAAATAGTATAAATGTTTCTCTTAAAAAAATTTTTCAAGAATGTAAGTATATCAAGTTCAGTAGATATTATATTTTTTTCTAATATTTTTGGGGGTTTCCTTCCTAACCTTTTATTTAAAGTAGAAGGTCAACATCTTGATTCTAATTATTTCCTCTTAGAGTCACATGTGCTATCCATTTTAGTTGATTCCGCTATTCATAGTTCTCAAGTGGCGTGGTTTATGTTAAATGGGACAATTTTTTGTGGTTATGTAACGCCAATCTACACGAAACTATGGAAACGCTGGCTCGAGGCTCACCAGGGGCAGCAATTCCACGTAGGGCCAGACTGCACGATTTAAAATAGTAATATTACTTTGAAACCTGGGTAGAGGATGTTGATTATCTGTTCAAGATCATTCTTATCCCGACTATGAATACTTATCATCAACATAAACTTCTTCATCATCTGTACATTGGCCTCGAGAGTAGGAAGCAAGATGGTTGTGTTCTATCGGCAGATTCGTTTAGGATTGGGGTGAAATAAATTACAAAAGTCATATTTCTTGGAACCCTTGGCAGAGGATGTTGATATTCTTTTCAAGATCATTCTTATCCCGACTATGAATACTTATTATCATCAACATAGTATTCTTCATCATCTGTACAGTGGCCTTGGGAGCGGGAAAAAAGATCGTTGTGCTCTATTGGAAGATTCATTTAAGATTGGGGCGAAATAGAGTAAAAAAGTCATATTTCTTGGAACCCTTGGCAGAGGATGTTGATTTTCTGTTCAAGTTCATTCTTATCAGGACTATGAATACTTGTTATCATCAACATATACTTCCTCATCATCTGTAAACTGGCCTCGGGAGGAGGAAGCAAGATCGTTGTGTTCTATTGGCAGATTCGTTTGGGATTTGGGTGAAATCGATTAAAAAGGTCATATTTCTTGGAACCCTTCGCAGAGTATGTCGATTTTCGGTTCAAGATTATTCTTATCCCGACTATTAATACTTATTATCATCAACATAAACTTCTTCATCATCTGTACATTGGCCTCGAGAGTAGGAAGCAAGATGGTTGTGTTCTATCGGCAGATTCGTTTAGGATTGGGGTGAAATAAATTACAAAAGTCATATTTCTTGGAACCCTAGGCAGAGGATGTTGATTTTCTGTTCAAGATCATTCTTATCCCGACTATGAATACTTATTATCATCAACATAGATTTCATCATCATCTGTACATTGGCCTCGGGAAGATGAAGCAAGATCGTTGTGTTCTATGGGCAGATTCGATTGGGATTTTGGTGAAATCAATTAAAAAGTTCATATTTCTTGGAACCCTTCGCAGATGATGTTGATTTTCTGTTCAAAATCATTCGTATCCCGACTATGAATACTTATTATCATCAACATAGATTTCATCATCATCTGTACATTGGCCTCGGGAAGAGGAAGCAAGGTCGTTGTGTTCTATTGGCAGATTCGTTTGGGATTTGGGTGAAATCGATTAAAAAAGTCATATTTCATGGAACCCTAGACAGAGTATGTTGATTTTCTGTTCAAGATCATTCTTATCCCGACTATGAATACTTATTATTATCAGCATATATTTCCTCATCATCTGTACCTTGGCCTCGGGAGGAGTAAGAAAGATCGTTGTGTCCTATTGGAAGATTCGTTTGGGATTTGGGTGAAATCAATTAAAAAAGTCATATTTAGTGGAACCCTAGGCAGAGGATGTTGATTTTCAGTTCAAGATCATTCTTATCCCGACTATGAATACTTATTATCATCAACATAGATTTCATCATCATCTGGACATTGGCCTCGGGAGGATGAAGCAAGATCGTTGTGTTCTATTGGCAGATTCGTTTGAGATTTGGGTGAAATCGATTAAAAAAGTCATATTTCTTGGAACCCTTGGCAGAGGATGTTGATTTTGTTTTCAAGATCATTCTCATCCCGACTATGAATACTTATTATCTTCAACATAGACTTCCTCATCATCTGTAAATAGGCCTCGGGAAGAGGAAGAAAGTTCGTTGTGTTCTATTGGGAGATTCGTTTGGGATTCGGGTGAAATCGATTAAAAAAGTCATATTTCATGGAACCCTTGGCAGAGGATGTTGATTTTATGTTCAAGATCATTTTTATCCCGACTATGAATACTTATTATCATCAACATAGACTTCTTCATCATCTGTACTTTGGCCTCGGGAGGAGGAAGCATGATCGTTGTGTTCTATTGGCAGATTCGTTTGGGATTGGGGTGAAATCGTTTAAAATCATATTTCTTGGAACCCTTGGCAGAGGATGTTGATTTTCTTTTCAAGATCTTTCTTATCCCGACTATAAATACCTATGTCATCATCATAGACTTCCTCATCATCTGTAAATTTGACTCTGGAGGGGAAGCAGCATTGCTGTCTTCTATTGGTAGATTCATTTGGGATGTGGTATAGAATGCTTCCACGATGAGTCCTATCTCTTCACATCTGAGTTTGTAAATTCACATGCCATAAGTTTCCTTGTAAATTTTATTTTCCTTAAGACATTATTCGTTACCGATTTTTTCTGAACATAATATTCTCAGCATTC
This sequence comes from Acanthosepion lycidas, assembly GCA_963932145.1. Taxonomy (NCBI): domain Eukaryota; kingdom Metazoa; phylum Mollusca; class Cephalopoda; order Sepiida; family Sepiidae; genus Acanthosepion; species Acanthosepion lycidas. Next base: position 54,062,615 of record OZ010611.1, read on the forward strand.
ATCAGTAGAAGAACTTTTCAGTCGCTTCATGTCTCGTTATCTTTGACGAATTTATCTAGTACTTAATGATGTCAACTCTCTCTGAGATTCGAAATTCTCGCGTGTATTGTGGTGGCCTGCAAAATACGAATGTCTATATCGACGTTCGTCGTTATTTTACGTTAAGTTTATATCTAATTCTGTAAATCACTTACATTTACAAAATACGAAAATTATTTCTTTTTTCTTGGCCTGATATTTCAGACAGTTTTTTTCTGTCACCAAACTTTTTGTCTGAGACAAATTTCTTTATTTTATCTTTTTTTTCTTTATTTCTTCTTTGGCTACATTTACTTTGTCTCTACGCTTTCTTTCCCCTCTCTCTCTCTCTCTCTCTCTCTCTCTGTCTCTCTCTCTCTCTCTCTATCTATCTATCTATCTTCTCTGGTGTCTCAGTCTTTCTTTCGCATATTCCCATCTTTCTTTCTTGTCTCATGCCTTTTTTAAATCAAACACCAATCTCTCTATTTCTTGGAATTCTTGGTATAGAATGTGGATTTTATGTTTAAGATCATTCTTATCCCAACTATGAATTGGGATGCATTGGCACCGAAACTCAAAGTTGGCTCCTATAGAAATTCTTGCAAATAGTCAATTAAATTTCTTCATTTCATCTGGGTTTTTTTTTCCGTTATTTCTTCTTTGGTTTCATTTACTTTGTCTCCCAGTTTCTTTCTTTCTTTAATTTCTCTTTCTCTTTTCTATTGTGTCTTATGTCTTTCTTTCACATATTCTCATCTTTCTCTCTTTCAATTTTCACCACTTTCTTTATTCGTGTCTTTTTTATCCATTTTATTCTTACCCTTTTCTTTTATTTATTCTCTTTCTCCCTTTCTTTCCATCTCCCTGATCGTCACCAACTCATAAACTCTTTTCGATTTTCTATTCTTCTTCTTTCTTCTTCTTCTTTCATTTTCCAATTCCAGTTCATTTTCTTCCTCTTCTTCTTCTTCCTCTTCTTCTTCTCCTTCTTCTTCTTTCCTCTTCTTCTCCTTATTATTATTTTTATTGTTATCCTTCTTATCATGTTCCTCTTTCTTCTTCTTCTTCTTCTTCTCATTATTATTATTATTATTATTATTATTATTATTATTATTATTATTATCCTTCTTTTTATATTACTTCTTTTGCTTCTTCTTCTTATTATTATTATTATCTTTCTTCTTCATCTCATTATTATTATTATTATTATTATTATCATTATTATTATTATCATTATTATTATTATCATTATTATTATTATTATTATTATTATTATTATACCTTTTTTCGTTCTGTCACTTATTATTATTATTATTATTGTTGTTGTTATTAGTCTGTTTTCTAATTCCAGTATCTATTTTTCATTTTTTGTCTTTTTATTAACATACGCAAATACATCGTCATCATGAACATCATCATCATCATCATCATCATCTTCTTCTATCTTTTTCTTTTCTTCCTCCTCTTCTTCTTTTCTTCCTCTTCTTCCTTCTTCTTCTTTACCTCTTCATTATAATCAATGACGCCCTCTCTCTCTCTCTTCCCAATGGTTCTTTTTGTTCTTTTTCATTCACACCAACAATACCACACACAATCGACGTTTCTCCCATTAAACGTAGATGTGCCCGTGTTGGTTACAGTTGGCCTTTGGCTACTCCGGTCCGGTAGTTAACGAACAACAATAAAGAAACTTGGATAAAAAAAGAAAAAAAAATCTGGACTGACCATCAGCAATTAGTGTGGCCAAGAGGGCTTCATTAAATCGGAATGGGATGTTTAACTGACCGTCTTTTTATTATTTTCTGCGAAAGTGTCCGGGTGGGATGAGTCGATCAGGGATAAGTTATGTGGGTGTGGGTGTTTACTGAAGGGAAGAGAGAAACAGTGTGGGGTTAGGTTGCATATGGATTAGTTAGGATTGTTTTCCAAGGGCAAGACTTAAGTGGACACAGCCGGAAGAAGAAAGAAAAAAAGAAAGAAAGAAAGAAAGAATGTTGAAAGACAGTGAAAAAGAAGGTAACATATAGAAGGAAAGAGAGAAAAAGAGAAGCAGAGAAGAGATTAGGGAAAAAGTGAAAAGAGCGAAAAACATTTGAGGCGCGCTTTAAGGTAACAGAAACTGGAATTAAAAGAATAAACGTGTGTGTACGTGTTCAAATACATGACTTCTTATTCTCATAGATAGATAGATAGATAGATAGATAGATAGATAGATAGATAGATAGATAGATAATAAATATAAATAGATAGATAGATAGATAGATAGATAGATAGATAGATAGATAGATAGAAAGATAGATAGATGGATAATGAACAAACTGAGATAGATAGATAGATAGATAGAGAGAGAGGGAGATAGATAGATAGATAGATAGATAGATAGATAGATAGATAATGAACAAACTGAGATAGATAGATAGATAGATAGATAGATAGATGACCAAACTTAGATGTACAGACTTAGATAGATAGATAGATAGATAGATAGATAGATAGATAATGAACAAACTGAGATAGATAGATAGATAGATAGATGACCAAACTTAGATGTACAGACTTAGATAGATAGATAGATAGATAGATAGATAGATAATGAACAAACTGGGATAGATAGATAGATAGATAGATAGATAGATAGATAGATAGATAGATAGATAGATAGATAGATTCTATGTGTGTAAAATACTATAATTGTGGCGCATGGCCTAAAAGGGGGGAGTGGGGTTGAGGTTGGTCATCCATACCTACCCTATACCAAGCTAACCCGATTCACGACCCATTTATTCAATACAAATAACCCATCCACCAAAAGAATTCACCCTTTACCTTTTACTCCTACATATACCACAACACCACATCCACAAAGGGAACCTAAAAATTAACCCCATGACTTAAAAATTTCTCATGTACAAATGTTCATAATATATATATATATATATATATATATATATATATATATATATATATATGAAGATGATACGAAATGAGGGGGAGGGTTCTGAATCCCAAAACAAACAAAATATAAAACAGAAACTAACAGAAAATAATTGATATTAGTAGGACCCTTCAACCGCACAAAAAACAGATTTACCGCTGTATTCTGTCATCAGACAGAATCAAAAGGCCAAGTCTCTAAACGGAATGGGGGAAAGGAAAATTAAATGCAGGGCGTGTGGAAATCAAAGACTGAACCATTTGTGGTGAAAAAAGGGGCCAAAACAAACTAGAGAGGTTGGGAATCTCAACTTGGCTCGTAACAGAAGTAATGAGCCGGGAACAGTCCAGGAAAGACACTCACATTAACCAGGTACTCAAAAGAGGGTCTACCTTAACCAAGGGGAGGGTTCACAGGACATTGCCCCGTTGTGATGAAAGAGGACTTAAAAAAAGAACTCAATGATAGCCGCTTTCTCACGAATCAATCTCGCTACTTTTACTCACCTTTCGTTGAAATCTGTCGACACCAAACGCTTTCTATCAGTTCTGATCTTCACTTTCAGCATCAACTGAATGTATCTGACTAGAACCTGATGAGAATAGCGTTCTTGTCGCAAGATCCCCTCCTTCATCCGGATCACCATTCTTGCCACGGCCAGCAACGTTAGAAACACCATTCGTTTCCCCACATAAAACGGGGGCGACACATTGTCGCACGCGTATGCAAGATCGATGAGCACAAGCTGATCGGGAGCGATACGAGCCGTCAGCTCGCCGACTTAGTCCCAGAAAGGGCGTACCTGAGGACAATGGCAGAAGGCGTGCAAAGCCGTTTCTTCTAAATTAAGGTCACGCAGTCGTGCAAATCCGTCCAGCCCCATCAGAAATCCATGTCGTTGAGAGATATAACGTTTCGGATCAATCAGCAGATCAGCGAAAACTCAGGATTACTGAGGTAATTAGCCGCTAGCACCCAAGACCAGAAAGAGCGCAACTCGTCCAGCGACAAGCCGAGCCGCTCGAGGAGACTGTCATTCGCGAACCCCTCTACTAATTCACGATACAAGACCTTTCGAGTCCGGGAAAAAACACTGGACCGAGGAAAAGCCCTCAAGGCAGCGCGACACTCGTTGGGGAAAGTCCACAATATCCCAATATGACACAGACGTTGGACACAAGCTTCTTTACGGAACTTCTGCTTGCGCCCACCCAGAGAGGGTGGACAACAAGCGTCCTATCGCCTTCCTTGCAAAGAGGAAGTACAGCCAAGCGGTAAAGGATGAGAGGAAAGATGTAAGTAGCACACGCCTCAGCTCTACCCTTCAAGGACAACCTCCTTCGAAGCCAAGACAGGACCGACGCTCCGAGCTTTGCATGTAATCCTGACCAATTTTTTCTCCAGCTGGAGTTCGGGTCCAAACCACACTCCGAGAATGCCTGACAGAATCGTCCATCCAACTGAAGGGTCCTGGAAGAGAGACCCCCTTCCAGGAACATAACCGCAAGTCGGAAGACTTGTTACGGTTAATCTTGGCCCTTGTGAGCTTTTCTTACCGTTCAAGCGCCTTCTGTACCACCTCAATGTCGCTGCGGCACGACACGACACGAAAATGGATACGTCATCAGCGTACGCGGAAACCCTGGCTCAAACCTCACTAGGTACAGCGATTCCACGTAAAGCCGGCGAAGGAGAGGCTCCAACAGTGGGCAGCCCTGACGAACCGACAGAGCCAGCGCAAAAGCGGACGACCGCTTTCCGTTCACTTGTGTCACAACACTGAGGGAGCGATACAGGAGGCTAATCCACTTGCAGAAGTCGGGTTGAAATTAGCCACCCATTCCTTACCCCATCTCCATAAACCGTGCCTTTTAACCTGCAATCTTCTACTTTACGTTGCTTTTGGACCTTTTACGAAGTGAATGTTACTGTAAATATATATATATATATATATATATATATATATATATATATATATATATATATGAATGTATGTATATTTAAGATCCTTGTCAAATGTCCTAATGATTGATTGAAAACTTAAGAAACTCTGAGTCGATTATTGATAAGTCTTGAAAGTTGTTTTTTTAATGTCTAATTCAGTAATAGTAATATTAATACATGTCATTACTATTCTAGTTTATGATATATGTTCGTGTATGTATCATAAAGTCCAGCAGCGCTGTAATATCCCTATTATTATTATTATTATTATTATTATTATTATTATTATTATTATTATTATTAATTTATTATTATTTTATTATTATTATTATTATTAGGTTGGTGCAAAAATAATGACGTAATAATGTCGTTTTTTGACGCATTTTTAACGTCAAAAAACGACATTATTACGTCATTACTTTTGCCCCAACCTAATATTTGTATTAGAATTATTATTTTATTATTAGTAGTAGTATTATTTTATTATTATTATTGTTTTATTAATATTTCATTATTATTATAATTATTTTATTATTATTATTTTATTATTATTATTTTTATTATTATTATTTTTTATTGTTATTATTATTTTATTGCTATTATTATCATTATTTTTATTATTATTATTTTATTATTATTATTTTATTATTATTTGTATTATAATTATTATTATTTTATTATTATTATTGTTATTATCATTAAAAATATTATCATTATTTTATTATTATTATTTTACGATTATTATTATTATTATTATTATTATTATTATTATTTGTTTTGATGTCCTTTGCTGCTTGGCATTAGTGGCGGAAGATCCAATACGAAGATTTCAGAGTGCAGCGTTGGATTAGTCTAATGGTGATTACGGGTCTACGGCAGCTCGGAAAATTTCACTCTGACCATTTTGATAAGAAAATGACTCCCGAATTGATTGGCAAGGGCCTCCAAAATCAACACGAAGGTCGTCACAAGTACCTTGAGGAGGTAATGTTGCCCTGGTCAAGAGGGTGGTTGCTGGAAGACCTTATGCCTGGCAACAGGACTCTGTACCATGCCACACAAACAGAAAAACCCAAATTGTGCATGCATAATGCATTGAATAATCGTCCATGCATTGAATATTACTGTCACATCTGGTCTGGTGCTTCTGTTGTCCTTAGAGATTCGATCAGTATGGCTGATGCTAACCTCCAGATAATTAAGTCATTGCGCTTTCTCGGGATAACATTTTCCGTTAACATAAAGGGGACCGATTATATTAAATCAATTACTAGGTCTGCTGTTAGAGAAATTATTTCACTGTATTGTTCTTGACAATTTTTTCTCGACAGAATCTATTTTACACATTTATAAGTCTGCCATTCATCCATGCATTGAAAATTGCTGCCACATCTGGTCTTGTGCTTCTGCTGTCTTTAGAGATTCTTGATAAACTCCAAAGAAGAATCCTTCATACATCCATATTGCTCTCATTGTAGTCCAAAAATCTTGGTAGAACCAAATTTCTTTTGCTGGTTCCTTCAACTACGAGTAAATTGTCCGTGATCCCATATCGGAGTTTAAATCTTATAGAACTATCCTGGATCACTTTGACTTAATGTAATCTTACTATTCGTGTCGTCTTTATTTTTTTACTACAGTTCCATATTACCTCTTACAGTTAATAGTCATTTCTTCTTGTATTCTTATATATTTTACTTCATGCGATATGCCTTCAGGAGTGTTTTCTCGTTGTCTTCTCAACGGTTTCTCATGACCGCTTGCGTCGTAGTGGCTTTAATGCCTTACTTAAGATGAAATGATTTTTTTTTAAATTAAAAGGGAATGTCATTTATAAAGGCGAATACATTTTCCACAAACTTGAAGTAAAATGATTATATTGAATGAATTGCTGGGAGTGATGCTCGCAAAGTTCCTTCCCTAAATCGTGCCAGATAATTTTTTCTCGACAGTATCTGTCTTAAAAATGTATAAGTCTATCTTTCGTCCATGCATTGAATATTGCTGACACATCTAGCCAGATGCTTCTGTTAGGTATTTAGAGATTCTTAATAAAATACAAAGAATTTACAATATTATTTGAACTCGCCTGTCATCTAGGCTGCATTCACTTTCCCACCGCCGTAACTCGGGTTTCTTTTTCCTTTTCCATAAATATTTTCATGGTAATTGTTCTGATGAACTTTTCTCTATGGTACCTAGACTTTATTAATTTAAGTGCAGTACTAAGTCAGTGGCGTGGTCTCATCAAATTCGTGAAGTTCTAAGAAAACGCATGCCGTCACTCCATAACGAATCTCCCCTGTTTTAATCGTCCGAGAGAAAACCTTTAGCCTTCCATCAGTATGGCTGATGCTAACCTCCAAGTAGATTAAATATCTGGAAATAAAGAAAAAGAAAACATTAAAAAGTAGGAGTAGATAGGTTTGCCTATCATCCGGTTAATACATATCTCCAGCCTTTTGAGCAGGAAGTCGGGGTTTATTATCTGCTATTTATTATTGTTTCCGGTTCTTTCAGAAATCTTCTTAGTCTTTTTCACTCCCAATAACCCCTTGCGTCTTAGTGGCATTATCACCTTACTTAGAGTTAATTGATATAAAAAATATTTATTTTGCCGTAAGGATATTGCTAAATTTTCCTTTCTGAATTCATAATTTAAAAAAATTAAAACCGAAACAAAATTTACCCACATTAATATTAAATAATCTAGAAATAAAAAAATAAAATACGAAAAAATTTAGGAGTAGATAAATTTGCCTATCGTCAGCTTCACACACCCCTCCAGCATTCTGAGCAGGAGTAGAGGTTTATTCCTTGTTTCCTGTATATGATTGTGTTTTCCGTTTCTTTCTAAAGTCTTCTTATTCTCTTTCATTCCCAGTAACCCCTTGCGTCTTAGTGGCATTATCACCATCTTCTGTCTTCCTGAAACCTCTTCTTTTATTGTCCTTTCTCCTCACTAAAGTCTTCTCATTCTCTTTCACTCCTAGTAACTCGATACGTCTTAGCGGAATTATTGCTTTACTTGGTGCTAATTGATTTAAAATATATTTATTTCACCGGAAGGATATTGGTAAAGTTTCCTTTTTGTATTCATAGAAAACCAAATAATTTTAAAACGGTAAAACCGAAAACAAAATTTACCCACTTTGATATTAAATAATCTAGCTGTAAAAAAAATACGAACAAATTTAGGAGTAGATAAATTTACCTATCGTCAGCTTCACACACCTCTCCAGCATTCTGAGCAGGAGTAAGAGGTTTATTCCTTGTTTCCTGTATATAATTGTTTTTCTGGTTCTTTCTAAAGTCTTTTCATTCTCTTTCACACTCAGTAACCCCTTGCGTCTTAGCAGTATTATTGCCTTACTTGGAGTTAACCGATTTTAAAAAATATTTATTTTACCGGAGAGATATTGCTAAATTCATAATTTAAAAAAAATTAAAACCAGAACAAAATTTACCCACTTTGATATTAAATAATCTAGCAATAAAAAAAATACTAAAAAATTTATGGTGTAGATAAATTTACTTATCGCCTGCTTCACACGCCTCTCCATCATTCTATGCAGGAGTAGAGGTTTATTCCTTGTTTCATGTTTATGATTCTGTTTCAGGGTCTTTCTAAAGTCTTCTCAATCTGTTTCACTGTCAGTAACCCTTTGCGTCTTAGTGGCATTATCGCCTTGCTTGGGGTTAATTGATCTATTTTTTAAATAGTTATTTTACTGTAAGAATATAATAATTATCAAAGTGATCATGTAAAAGATTTACAGTGCTTTCTTTCCAATCTAATACTAATGGATATTTTTTAGACCTATAAATTTAAAAAGAAAAAGAAAATAGTTTCAAAAACTTTAACATTACTTTTATAGCTGGGTTTGTTGTTTAGACGGTCATTATTTCCATATTGTAAGATACGTCAATACGTTTCCCTTCTCTCCAGACACCCCAGGCCTAATATCCCCAACAACTTTGTGTCCAATCACCTTACTGTCACTTCAGACTGTAAAGATCAACTCAATTTCGAACCCCAACAATGCCGTCTCCTCGGGGGTCTGGAATCATGAATGACAACTCAGTGGGCGATGTTATCCAGAATTGATCAACTAGAAAGGCGTGGGCGGCCGATGTGTCGTGGGTGGGGGAAAGAACCGGGAAGGTTGTAAGTTTTTTGTGTTTTTTTTTTTTATAATACTTCTTTCTTTGCTATTATTCTTTGTTTGCCTAAAGAAACCTTCGAGCAAGAAATCTAACCAATCAATGAACCGTTGTGAAGAACCAGTTGACCACTGTCCGAAAATGAACTGACCTAGAAGTTTTCGTCTTCTTCTTCTTCTTCTTCTTCTTCTTCTTCTTCTTCTTCTTCTTCTTCTAATAATAATAATAATAATAATAATAATAATAGTAATCCTGCGATTACTTACTAATTTTCAAAACATTATGCCTTTTGCATACTTTTTATTGTTTTAACAACATCATCATTATCTACGGGTGATTCACATACGTCTTCCTTTCTTCTTTATCTATTCACCTTTTCTTTAGCCCAACTTCACTATATATATATCCAATTCATTACATCTCGGTCAGATGATTTTCAATCATGATTACGATTCCAATGTAATAAATTATAACTATTGAATATTAGTGTTTCAGCCTTTTATATTATATTCTTACTCTGTCCTGGACATTGAGTTCTACCTGGATTCTATCCTCTTGGGAATTATATATATATATATATATATATATATATATATATATATATATATATATATGAAATTTTCTCAGAGTTAACATGTAGAAAAGACAATATTTATAAATATAAAAGACAATAGGAAAACTGTAACAGGTTTTGATTTTAAAAATGCTACACTCATAAAAAAAAGAAAATAACTCACTCAAAAGAAAAGTCCTCGAGAGTGCCGCCATTGAATATTACCCAAATATTAATCTACACCCAGGCTTTTTCCATATTTCACCTTTCTTAACAGAATTACTACTCTCCCAAACAAACGTACAGAACAGTATCAAGAAATCAAAAGAAAATGGTGGATTCCATCAACACAGCTATAAGAACAATATCTCCACACGTGACAGTAATTGACGTAATTTTCAGTTAACAGTATGAAAATAGCGTTCTCTAAATTCTTCCAGTTGCTAAGGACATTTTGTTTTGTTATTATTAGTTACTTTGTTTAAACAAATTCATTTCGTTTTTTTCCTTAAGAAAGTCCAGATCGGACGAAATGCGTCGGCAACTATTACAGTTTTCCTATTGTCATATATATATATATATATATATATATATATATATATATATATATATATATATAAGGGTGTTCCGATTTTAAGTTTAAGCGTCTAATGATTTTTCATTTCTTTTTCTTTCAGATTTAACAACTTAAATCTTTCGCAATTTCAGCCATGGAAAGATTAACAATGAAACAACGTGTTAAAGTTATCAAACCCAATTGCGAAATTGCTTTATTGAACGAAAAGTTCTCAGGTCGCATCATCTCTTGAAACAGCGAAGTCAATTGGCCAACACAATCGTGCGACTTAACGGCTTTAGATTTCTTCCTTTGGGATCATCTTAAAAGTAAGGTCTATGCCAACAAGCCAACAACAATTCAACAGCTGAAGGATGAGATAATAAGGCATATTAGTGAGATCGAGGAGACGTCACTAAAATGTTGACCTTCAAGTGGAGGTGTGCCGCCGAAGCTTTGGCGGACATTTGGGCGATATTATTTTTCACATATAATTGGCATGACTTAAATAACATGATCCAAAAGATTTATTTTCTGCTGACTTTGATCCGTCTTAAAGAAACACCCTATATATATATATATATATATATATATATATATATATATATATATATATGGTTGGATAGATGTGAGCTCACATCTATCCAACCATATATGTTAGCTCTATCTCTGATATTGAGCGCTTTCTGATAAGTACCGCGCATATAATATATAAATAATTATACATATATATATATATATATTTATTTATATTTATATACACGCACTTTTCACACACACATATATATATATATATATATATATATATATATATATATATATATTAATTAGTACATATACTGTTAGAATTTTGGGGTACCCTGGTGTACTAGTGAGTCAGCCAAAATGAGCTGATTCATTTTATAGTTCAAAAATAGAAGGGTTAACCAATCAGAAGGCTCAAAATATTCAATGCGACGTATATAAAGGCAGCCATGTTTTTTTTCCCGAATATGCACTGCCAGCATTTGATATCGAAGACTAAAGAATTACGGAACATTGAACAGATTACGTACTGCGCTGTATTCTATATTCATGGAATATGGTGAACATGGTCAACATATACTACTACCTACGTGTTGGTGTGCGACTTAAGTTTCGCTGAATTACAGAATCTATGTTGCTAAAAGTAAACAAAAGTGTTATGGGAGATTTGTTTACTTTTAGTAACATACAACTTGTATCCGACGAGATGTATTTCAGCAAAAATTAATTCCCATACCAAAACGAAGGTACTTGTATATATACTAATTAGTTATATGTCTTTGCTCTGTCTAACCACATCGAGCATTATTATGTTTACACATCATGTATAAATTTGATGATTATTTATCTGCTTGCCCGCGTATGCACACCAGCACGCGGGTATACGCTTGGTTGTATCTCGTCGTTTCATTTACCTATCCCTATAACTATATATATATATATATATATATATATATATAAAGTCTAGAGTCCCATGAAAATAAGTGGATACGTCTAAAAACACAATATCCAGCGGGGCTAAACCATTAATTTAACAATATAGATAGTACTAATATATAAATCAACAAATCAAAACCAACTCACATTTCTCACCCACACAAGACAGACATGTTTACGGAGGTGTTGAGGCCTCACACTTATACACACACCCACACGAATATACACACTTACACACATCATACTCACTCACTCCCTAATGAGCCAAATGATAACACACCCACAGCAATACACACGCTTACAGATATCATACTCACTCACTCCCTAAGAACCAAATAACACACACACAAACACTAAGCAGAGACACATCCCCACTCCAGGACCAATAAAACTGTCAAAATGACCACGGGAATTCTGAGAAGCATAGATCCATCCAGCTCTTATCTCAAATAATAATTTAAAAGAGACTGTTTGACCAACACAAGGAATGTTAAAAGATTCATGTTAAAAAGGTTAAAAAATAATTTAAAAATCAAAAAAATGAAAACTACAGACAAAAGTTAATTTTCTCCATCAAGACATCCACTTCTGTAGTTCACTGCTACCAGCAAGCAGAAATATTTCTTCTCCTGATGATGGCCATTTTGGCCGAAACTAGTCGAGGAATCTAAATGAAATAATAAAAAAACGAAAGAATATTAATCTACAACCCAGTGTGTCTGAAGATTGTCATTTTTTAATATTTTTTTATTGTTCAATATATATATATATATATATATATATATATATATATATATATATATATACGTGTTTCATTAAATAATATAGACAAGTGTTGTCTATTTATTTTATGTAAATTCTTATTATAACGTCTGATAAGCTTAATAACATTGTCATTAAACGAAGAAAGAAAATCTCAATATTGATACATATTTTTAATCCAATCTAAGCTTTCGGCTTACATAAACCATTATCAAAGATGACAATTACTGTACAATATATTAAGCAATACAAGGACAAGAAAGTGATGATAGTCTGTTTTTTTTTACATGGATGATTTCCAAGCAACGATAAACACGTGAATATAAGACGCTGGAATCGAAAATTGCATCGCAGCTCATGACGTCATACATGACCACCCGAGAGTGAATTCGAGAAGTATTAAGTATGGGAAGCCGTTGGTTTAAACCAATGGCTTCTGTTATCAATTATAGGTATTTAAGAATATTTGCGGAGATTTCATAGTTTATTTTGTTCAGGGTATGTTTCAACAGTTTTATGTATATAGCTTCAAGAATTTTTAGTTTTTGTTTATTGTTTTCATGTTTAAGTATAATTGTGTTTTCGACAAGGATTTTACGGAATTGTGAATGCGGCCAGGCATGTTGTTTTAAATGATTAAAAATGTTAGATTTATCATTCAGATGTAGTATGAAGCGTCGTGAAAGAGAGTTTGTGGTGTGACCAACATAAATATTATTTAATATGTATATAATTTTAGATACTTTTTCATTTCATTCTTTTTCTTTTCATCTCTTTTATTTCCTTTAAATAGTTTTCTTCCTACTAATTTATGAAAGACTTTTCTTTTTCTTTGTCGTTTAATCTCTTTTTCCATACGAATAAATGACATATTTTTTCCGTTCTTTCTTCTTTTCATCACACACCGTTCTCGGTATGACGATAAACTACATCGACCTCCTGGGTAACACGATAAACTACGTTCGACAGCAAGGCCTCTGGTTAGAAGGTTTAGAGGAGCTCTTAATTACTGGTGTTCCCAGGTCCACCCTGATCCCACCTTTTAGAGTCCCAGCTATGGGCAAATATTTAACTCCCTAAACTGGGGTCAAAATAGTATGAAAGTGTAAAAATAAGTTTTAATATCAGAAATAATTTGTAAAAAATTATTACCAGTAATACATTTTTTGGAAAAAATATTATCTGCTATACATTTTTTGAAAGAAAATTATTACCAGCGAAGGAAATAATTACTAGAAATAGATTTTTGAAGAGAAAAAATATTACCAGAAATAGATTTTTGAAGAGAAAAATATTACCAGAAATAGATTTTGAAGGGAAAAACATTACTAGAAATAGATTTTTTTAAGGGAAAAAATATTACCAGAAATAAATTTTTTTGAAGGGAAAAATATTACCAGAAATATATTTTTTTGAAGGAAAAAATATTAACAGAAATAGATTTTTTTGAAGGGAAAATATCTTACCAGAAATAGATTTTTTTAAGTGAAAAAATATTACCAGAAATAGATTTTTTTGAAGGGAAAAATATTACCAGAAATAGATTTTGAAGGGAAAAACATTACTAGAAATAGATTTTTTTGAAGGGAAAAATATTACCAGAAATAGATTTTGAAGGGAAAAACATTACTAGAAATAGATTTTTTGAAGGGAAAAAATATGACCAGAAATAGATTTTTGAAGGGAAAAACATTACTAGAAATAGATTTTTGAAGAGAAAAAATATTACCAGAAATAGATTTTTTGAAGGGAAAAAATATTACCAGAAATATTTTTTGAAGGGAAAATATCTTACCAGAAATAGATTTTGAAAGGGAAAAATATTATCAGAAATAGATTTTTGAAGGGAAAAAATATTACCAGAAATATATTTTTGGAAGGAAGGAATATTACCAGAAATAGATGTTTGGAAAAAATATTACCATATTGTCGGCATTAAATGACCCATTGACTTTGATATGCCGTAAAACAAACCAAACCAAAACAAGCCAAACAAATTTTCATCAAATTTTTCTTCTTTTTCACATTTTTCTTCCGGTGAATTTTTACACTTTGTTTTATTTCTTTCTTCTCTTCATCTATTTTTCTTTTCACATTTTTTTTTTTCGTGTGGTTTTATGACACTTTTTCATTTCATTCTTGCTTTTTTCACATTTTTTTCCGGTGGTTTTATAACAGACATTTTCATTTCTTTCTTCTTTTGATCTTTTTCTTCCTTTTCACATTTTTATTCCCAGGAATTTATGAGAGACTTTTTCATTTCTTCCTTCTGTTCATACCTTCTTTTCACTTTTTTTCATGTGATTTTATGAGACACTTTTT
>OZ010611.1:54079832-54122332 GCA_963932145.1 Acanthosepion lycidas
TTACTTCGGAGTTTCGTGTCTGTATATATATATATATATATATATATATATATATATATAACCACTCGTCGGAAGAGAGTTAATCTCTGCTTTCCACAATGGCACCCTACCAAATGGCGAGCTTGCCTTACATGCCTCCTTATCAGCAAACCACTGATAAATCAGCAATTTTGGCTTCAAAAACAGTATTTGAAATTTGCACGATCTCCCTCTCTCTTTCTCTCTCTCTGATATATATATATATATATATATATATATATATATATATATATATATATATATATATATATATACCTGAATTGTTTATTGAGGAATGCGCTTTTTGTGTAGGTATATCAATGATTTTGTAATGTGTTTGCTGACCCTACAACAAGGTGACGCATTCTAACTTTCCCGGCCGGATTTATTGCGATTGATGTCGACAATTTGTTTCATGTATTTGTTCATACGTTTGCCGTTTTTTATTGAATTTTTTTTTTCTACCTTTCTATTTATTTTATTTATTGATTTGTCAGTTTCTTTAACAATACCAGTTCGTGAGAATGAAACTGGACCAAATGTCGACTTCAATGATCTCCTGGAGACATCGTTCTAAACGTTTTTTTTTTTTTTTTTCATTCATTTTTCGTATCTTTTTTTTTTTTTTGTCGTTTTCTCGTTTTCATTTCTCAGCCGTTTTCTCCTTCCTCTACTTCTTCTTCTTCAACGTCTACTTCTTTTTTCCTTTCTTTTCATTTTTTATTTCTTTTATTTTGTTCTAATACTTCATCTTCTTCTTCTTCGTCTTTTTCATTCCCCTTTTTTTCCTGTTTTTATTTTCCTTCAACTTTATTTCCTTTTCTTCCTAATCATTTCTTTTTCCTTGTTGTGTATCCAAGAAAGTGAAAGGGTGGGGCCGAGATGTCATCCTTAAATTCATGCAGTTGGTATGATGGCAAGGACCACAAAACACTAGCCCCCCACCCATCAGGCTTACCCCATTCGGGTGTAGTAGACACTAGCTATGTTCTTAAGAATATTTAGAAATTTGAACATCCGAAGTGTTGGATATATTATTGACTTTCTTTAAAGTTAAAACCTGAAAATAATTAGCTTCTTTATATCGATTCTTTTTATTATCTACAAGGTGGATTTATTATTTCCTTTACACTGGGCTTATGGCGACGTTGCCACACTGATTATTGTATAATCACCAAAGACAAGCAACATCAAACCTGCTCAGTACCTAGATGGGTGACCACTTAGGAATATCAGGTAATGTAAGCTTCGATGTGCAGGTGGTGTAATAAATAATGGCACGGAATTATTAAACTGGGAGATGAGTTCCAGTTGCAGTGATCTTCATTATATTAGGTTAGGTTCAAATACTTTTGGTAAAGGTATGAATCCATCTCTTCCCTCCCCAGCTATTGAGTAAATAATAAGACTTATATCACTAGAGTTACCTTCTCAAAACTGTATGTAGCCGTGGCATGGCAAAAACTATACAGCTAAAAATTCGGAGTTAGGATCCCTAAGGCAGTTCGTTGATGGATTCAGCCTTGTTCTGGCAACTCTTGTAAAGGGCGCTGGTGCCAAATTGTAATGGCCCTGCTGCTTCTTTGAATCCATTAAATTAAAAAATACCGCTTAGACACCATTTATTAACTTTCATTAAAGTTATACACCAGAAAATATTACCTTCTTTAAATGATTCTTTTTATTACACAAAAAGTGAATTTGTAATTTCCTTTACTCTGGGCTTATGGTGACGTTGAAACACTGAAAGTCAAGCAACATCAAGCCAGGTCAGTAACTATATGGGTGACCACTTGACAATACCAGATGTTGTAAGCTTGGATGTACAGGTATTGTAAGCTTGGATGTGCAGGTGGTGTAAGCTTGGATGTGCAGATGCTGTAAGATAGGATGTGTAGGAGCTGTAAGCTTGGATGTGCATATGCTGCAGGCATAGATGTACAGGTGCTGTAAGCTTGGATGTGCAGTTGGTGTAAGCTTGGATGTGCAGATGCTGTAAACTTAGATGTGCAGGTGCTGTAAGCTTGAATGTGCAGGTACTGTAAGCAGAGATGTACAGGTGCTGTAAGCTTGGATGTGCAGATGTTGTAAGCTTGGATGTGCAGATGCTGTAAGCTTAGATGCAAAGGTGCTGTAAGCTTGGTGATGCGGTTGATGTAAGCTTGGATGTGCAGATGCTGTAAGCTTAGATGTGTCAGGTGCTGTAAGCTTGGATCTGCAGGTACTGTAAGCATAGATGCGCAGGTGCTGTAAGCTTGGATCTACAGGTACTGTAAGCATAGATGTGCATGTGATGTGCATGTGATGTAAGCTTGGATGTGCAGGTACTGTAAGCATAGAAGCGCATGTGATGTGCATGTGATGTAAGCTTGGATGTGCAGGTACTGTAAGCATAGAAGCGCAGGTGCTGTAAGCTTGGATGTGCAGTTGGTGTAAGGTTGGATGTGCAGATGCTCTAAGCATAGATGTGCAGGTGCTGTAAGGTTGGTTGTGCAGTTGGTGTAAGTTTGGATGTGCAGATGCTGTAAGCTTAGATGTGTCAGGTGCTGTAAGCTTGGATCTGCAGGAACTGTAAGCATAGATATGCAGGTGCTGTAAGCTTGGATGTGCAGGTACTGTAAGCATAGATGCGCAGGTGCTGTAAGCTTGGATGTGCAGTTGGTGTAAGCTTGGATGTGCAGCTGCTGTAAGCATAGTATTATGGGGTCCACCCCTTTTTCATATAAGTGATCTCTACCAAGTGTACCTGGACTGCTGCCGTTAAATACCCAGAGTTACAGTCAGTGACGGCAGTAGCAGTCGGAAGTCGGAGAGTGTGAGAATATACGAACGGAGATAGTGTGAGGTAACCTCTTGTAGAAGTCAGTTACAAGCACGTAGACTCTAAGGAAGTCCTACTTCGAGACTGTATATATCTATCTGTATTTGCTACTAACCACGTTCCTGGACTTACTAACAGTATTACTCTTTGTATGATTGTGTAAATACATTTTATTTCTTATATTCAATTATTGCGTTTGTCATTCCTTGAGACCAAATTCATCTCGGAATCCACAACACATAGATGTGCAGGTGCTGTAAGCTTGGATGTGCAGATATTGTAAGCTTGGATGTGCAGATGCTTTAAGCTTAGATGTGCAGGGGGTGTAAGCTTGGATGTGCAGGTGGTGTAATAGGTAAAAGCACAGAATTGATAATCAGATAGCTGAGTTTCAATTCCAGCCGAGTTCGTTATATTCATTTACACAAATATCTTTGGTAAATGTATGAATCCACTTCTTCTCTCCCCAGCTATTGGGTAAATAGTAAGCCTTGTATCACTAGAGTTACTTTCTCAAAACTGTATGTAGCCCTGGCATTGCAAAAAATATACTGCTAAAAATTCGGATTTAGGGTGCCTAAGGCAGTTCGTCGCTGACTTCAGCCACGTTCTGGCATCCCTTGTAACAGCGCTGGTGCCAAACTGTTATGGACCTGCTTTTCCTTTGGATCCATCAACGACGTGTAGTGGAGGTCCATGTTGCATGGGCAATATTTTGTCCTCTATACTATTTTCTGATGCCTTGATCCTGATCAATATATATATATATATGACCGTGGAATATCCAGCGAGAATCAAATACAATTGATTGAGAATTGTGTGCGATAAACGGTTCATGAGTCCTGGCTCTAGGACAAGTGTCCTATTTGTGCCTTTGCTTGTCTCTGTGCGTGTGATATCAAATAGTTTATTGTACTTCGTTAGTTGTGTAAACACAGCGATGTGTAGAAAATGAAGAGCCAACACCCAAATAAAATCGACTTGAGTCAGCTTTCGCTTGATTGGGCATGCTTTCTAAAGACACGAGTTCAAAATTCCCTGATGAGATATGTATGTATACATACATATATATATATATATATATATATATATATATATATATATATATATATATATATATATATATATATATATGTAATGAAAAACAAACCATTTATTTCACCTAAATCCTTTTTTAAGGATTCAGGATCATCAGGTAAAACTTCCAACAACGAATTAAAAGGCATTAAATATATATATATATATATATATATATATATATATATATATATATATATATATATATATATATATATATGCATAAAATTATTATACATTAAACAAGAAGAAATTATTATACATTAAATAAGAAGAAATTATTATACATTAAATAAGAGGAAATTATTATACATTAAATAAGAGGAAATTATTATACATTACATGAGAGGAAATTATTATGCATTAAATAAGAGGAAATTATTATACATTAAATAAGAGGAAATTATTATTACATTAAATGAGAAAAAATTGTTATGCATTAAAAAAAGAAAATTATTTTACATTAAAAAAAGTGAAACTTGATTTTTTTTTAGAAATATTATTGTAACAAAGAGAAAGAAACTTTGCTCTTGTCAAAATATCCTCCTTTAGCCTTTATTTATTTTGAATCCGTCCTCCAAGAATAGCCAACTGACTAACAGTTCTGGTTCTGCTATTGCTGAACATTTAATAAATAGAAGGAAATGTGTGGAAAATTTTATTGGTGACCGATTTATAATTTTATCGAGATCCCACTCGACATTTCACCTCCTTGTATATCAGATCTCGTGAGCCTTCCCTTTGTAAACAGTGGGAATGCTTGCTGGTTCTGAATATTATTGAACTCTAGTTTCTGTAAATTCATATCCCCACCCCATTCGATTACATTCGTTAATTGAAAATTAATTAACACGCTTTTTAAATTCCCAGGATAAATATACTTGATAATTCCAGGGATGAAACTGGTTGTTTTTATTTTAGCTTTTGCTTTTAAAAATGCCTTATAAATATTATCTTTTCCTATCTATTATTAAATTCTGTACCACAAAAAAGACTTATTTAAATATTTAAAGCGGAGGTACAAACCTGAATTTATCCATAGTTTAGATAAATTATTATCACTCAAGGAACGTATAAGACGGTTAAAATTTCAATGCCAGTTTCTTCAAGCGTGTATTGACAAACATGTATGTCCGTCCAATATCTTGTTTCGGATAAGGAATTCGAAACTACATTCAGGTTTAAAAATTGAGAAAATATTTATGGAGGATTCAATTAAAACCTTTTCTAAAAGAATCCTTTTTCTCAATTGTACCTTTAAAAATCAATGGAGAAAGTGTATGGTAACACTTTCTTACTTTGATAAAATTCGTTTTTCACGGTTACTTGGTTATTCAAATGATTGTGGAGTTAAAAAATTGTCTGCATCTATACAGACAAAATTAAATTACTTAATTCGTAAACGGTTTGGATGCAGAGATGAACCAACTGGAGAAGGGATTATCTTTAATTATTCATCTTATTAGCCTTCCAATTTGGAGACTCGTATCTTGGCTCATGGTTTCGATTTTTGTGTTCCGTTTTTAATGTCTGACAGTGAGAAAATTTTCTCGGAGTTTGAGGTTTTATATGCACAGGTTTGTAGACTTGTCCCTCACTCTGTCGAATCTCTTAGTGATTTTAAGGCTAAACTCAATAGTTATGCCCATTCTTATGCTGGCTCCTCTGTTTCTTCATCAGAGTCAAAATGGGGTGAACAACACCGCCGGGTAATTAAAACTTAAAAAAAAAATAATAATCATAACCTGGTTATAACTAAACCTGATAAAGGTGTTGGTGTTGTTCTACTGGATTATTCGGATTATGTTTCTAAGATGGACAATATACTTAGTGATACATCAAATTTCTGAAAATTTGGTCCAGTTGAGACCCATGATCATACTGCCTCGATTGAAACTAAATTTCAAAGGCAACTATTAAAGTGAGTCAAGAGTGTTTTACTCTCCTCTGAGATTTCAGAGTTAATTAGACCCACTGGGTCCATTCGTCCCCGTTTGTATGAGTTACCAAAAATCCATAAGGACGGTGTTCCTTTACGACCCATTCTGTCCATGATTGAGTCTTCCCAGCATAAAGTTGCTAGTTGGCTCTCGAATGTGCTACAACCAGTTTTGTCGCTCTTTAGTACATATTGTATTAAAGATTCCTTCTACTTTGTGGAAATTATACGTAATTCTTCTACTTATGGTGGGTTCATGTGTTCGTTTGATATCTGCTCCCTGTTTACATGTGTTCCCCTGTCTGAGACTATTGAGATGTGTTGCGATATATTGTATCGTACCTCTTTGTCTCCTCCGGATTTTCCTGAGGGTGTATTTGTTGAGCTTATGATGCTCGCCACTGCGTCTGTCGAATTTAGTTTTAATAATATTATGTATCGGCAGATCGACGGAGTAGCTATGGGTTCGCCTTTGGGTCCAGTGTTGGCGAATATTTTTGTCGGGTTTCATGAAGCTTCCTTATTTACTTGTATTGGTCGCGCTCTTATGTATCATCGTTAATGTGGATGATACCATCTGCCTCTTTAATAATGAGGCTGAAACCGATTTGCTTCTCACCAAATTAAACTCTGTCTATCCCACTCTTAAGTTCACCATAGAAAAGGAGTCCAATTCTTGTCTTTCCTTTTTGGATGTTCTTGTCCATAAGATTATTGACAAGTTTGAGACTTCCGTATTTAGGAAGGCCACTTTTTCGGGACTTTATGCGCGTTGGGACTCTTTTTGTCCCAGACAACGTAAGATTAATTTGATTAAGGCCTTAATTCACAGAGCACTTAAGTTATGTTCTGAGGGTTTTCTTTGCGGGGAAATTGACTTTGTTAGGATGACACTATCAAAAAACGGATATCCGTTGGATGTTTTAGACTCCGTTATTCAAGACATTATCAGTAAATTCCATAGGGTGAAGCCGCAATTAGCTGATAAATGCCCAGTTTATTTACGTCTTCCCTATATTGAGGGTGAGAGTTTATCGAAACGTATTTCACGTTTAATCAATAGTTGTTATTTTTCGGCGAATGTTAGGGTAATATTTGTTACCCGTCCTGCTTTCTCTTCCATTCGTAAGGACGTTCTCCCTCCCCATCATATTAATTCAGTGATTTACCAATACAAGTGTAGTTGTGGACACGACTACATAGGGAGGACGTCCCAGCGTTTAGATTCGAGAATAAGACAGCATTTACCCATCAAGATTTTGAATCCGTCCTCCAAGAATGGTCAACTGACTAGCAGTTCTGGTTCTGCTATTGCTGAACATTTAATAAATAGAAGGAAATGTGTGGAAAATTTTATTGGTGACCGATTTATAATTTTATCGAGGTCCCACTCCACATTTCACCTCCTTGTATATCAGATCTCGTGAGCCTTCCATTTGTAAACAGTGGGAATGCTTGCTGGGTCTGAATATTATTGGACACTAGTTTCTTGAAATTCATATTTTTCCCCCATTCGATTACATTCGTTAATTGAAAATTAATTTACACGCTTTTTAAATTCCCCGAATAAATAAACTTGATAAGTCCTGGGACGAAACCGGTTGTTTTTATTTTAGCTTTTGCTTTTAAAAATGCCTTATAAATATTGTCTTTTCCTATCTATTATTAAATTCTTTACCACAAAAAACTATATATATATATATATATATATATATATATATATATATATATATATATATATATATATATATATATATATATATATAATGCTCTCGCTACTCGATGGAGCACACTAGGGAAAGGGTAATTTTAAAAACAGTAGCTGCTGCTGCCATTAATGCATCGATCTTCAATTACGAATTGAGCGCTCTTGGCTACTGGCGTTTGTATACATTACGTGTATAATACGTTAAAATTTCCCTTTCTCTGCGACGATAGCTTACGAGTAGAATCTCTGACTGATGACAAATTGCTTGGGTTTCGATCCCGGCTTGAGGCAAATGGACGTCTAGCCACATTGTGATACAGCAAAACAGGCTTCTATGTAGATTATATATATATTTCATGCTAAATGCAATTTTCAGATGGCCTGACGATTGCGTCTAGCGTGAAACAGCCCGTCGCCTCTAAGTGTTGACTTCTATGTTTACTTTTATATTTACACACGCTCTATCTCTGATATTGAGCACTCTATCTCATAAATATAGCACATCATAAGATTATATTTCTTCATATATATATATATATGATAGATTCTCTCGTCGAGTTCGATGTATGAGGTTCCAACGACGACGAACTAATTATCTGGATGCTTATGAAGGGCATGACTTTTGAGACCAGCTCGAGAACTGCACAAAAGGCTACAAATATTACACACACACACACACACATATATATATATATATATATATATAATATTTTTTTTTTTTCAAAAGTTATAACAAATATGCCATAAAATCACCACAAAAATAGCCATTTTCAATACTCCTGGTATCTTATAAGAGTTCTACATTCAACACCATTACCATGATAAGACAACAGAAGTGTTGAAACAAAATGGCTATTTTTGCTGAGATTTTATAAAATATTTATGTTATAATTTTTGAAAATTTGCTTTATTCTGTATTGAGCACTCTTTTAAGAATAGTATTTTTGGTTAATAGAATTTATTCCGTATACCCCAATCCTATACATTTATATATATATATATATATATATATATATATATGATGGATTCCCCCGTCGAGTTGAATGTATGAGGTTCCGAAGTCGACTAACTAATTATCTGCATGCCTATGACGGGCATGACTTTTGAGACCGGCTTGAGAATTGCACAAAAGACCACAAACAGTACAGGAGAATGTATTGTATCCAAGGGCAGCAGAAACACTGTTAGGTGTCTTATTCTGCTTTCTCGTTTCATGTAATCGACTGATGCTTACTTCTCAGTGCAGCTATTTCAATGTTGAACTTCTTTAGCTCCAATGCGACCAAAGCTGTTTTTCTTTCTGGTGCTGAGTTGTTGTCCTGGAGAGTTCGTACATTCCAAGTGCCAAGATGAAATTGATGTTGTTCCGTAGAGTTTTTCGCAGTAGCCGGATTTGTGTGGGACTAATTTGATGTAGTTGTTAGAAAACCAACACAAAATACAAGGACCTTGAAATCGAAATCTCACGAATAGGCACATGAGAACATCAACAATCCCTGTTGTAGTTGGAGCCCTCGGATAGATTGGAAAAGATTCTAATAGACTCAATGAAGGGATTCCTGGTAGCCAATGTTTTAAAGAAATACAAAAATTGTTTTTTCGAGTACAGCCCACACCTGAAGGTCTTTATCTATATAAAATATGTACAATTTTTTTTATTTTTTTTTACAAAACTGATCAGTCGAAAATGTCATGATGACATTTCTGACCTTAGGTCTCCGGTTGTGACCCGGAAAGAATGTGTATACACCAGAAATGAAAGGAAATAATAATAATAATAATAATAATAATAATAATAATCTCAAAAATGTATCACATGAGGACATCAATGATTCCAGCTGTAAGAATTGATTGGAAAAGGTCCCAATAGACTCATTTAAGGGATTCCTGCGAGACAAAAGTACAGCCCTCACTTTATAAAGTGTTTTGTTTATGTAAACTGTCAGTAATTGTTTTCCAAATCTGCTCAGTGGAAAATGTCATGATGACATTTATGACCTTAGGTCTTTGGGCAGGACCCCGACAGAAACACGAGAAATCAAAGGAAATGAAATAATATTACACTATTTACATTATTCGGACTATTGTTCTCATCACATATTTATCACAACGTTTCGGACGTTGTACACTCCGGCCTTCTTTTTTTCTTTCTGGGTGTCGACTACAGACCTTAGGTCAGAAATAGCATCATGACATTTTGCACAAGAGCATTTTTGTAAAGGAAAAAACATAATTAACGACCCAAGATCACACATATTTTATAAAGATAAAGCCCTTTGTAAGGTGTGGGCTGTACTGGTGAGAACATATTTTTGCTATTTCTTTAAGACCTGAGCTACCAGGAATCCCTTCAATGATTCTATTAGAATCTTTTCCAAACAAACAGAATGTTCCAGTCACAACTGGAATAATTGATGTCCTTATAGGACACATCTTTTAGATTTTTCACTTCAAGATCTTTGGATTTTGATAGTTTTTTTGAAGATCTTCAAAGATCTAGGTGGTGTTCATACCAATTAATATTATTATTATTATTATTATTATAACTATGATGATTATTATTATATTAGTATTATTATTACTATTCTAATTATCCTATTATTATTATATTACTATTATCAAAGGAGGCCAATCTTGGAGTGTGTTTGGAATATTTAGAGTGCCTAAAAAATATTATTATTATTATTATTATTTTTATTTCCTTTGCTTTCTGGCGTTTACACATTTCTTTCCGGGTCCCACCCAGGGACCTAAGGTTAGAAATGGCATCATGACACTTTTCACTGACAAAAAAAAAAAAATTACATAGATAAAGCCCTTCGTAAAGTGTGGGCTGTACTTGTCAGAACAATTTTTTGTATCGCCTTGAGGCATGGGCTTCCAGGAATCCCTTCAATTAGTCTACTGCAATCTTTTCCAACCAGTCCTAGGGCTCCAACTACAACAGGGATTGTTGATGTTCCCATATGCCACATTTTCGAGATTTCTATTTCAAGGTCCTTGTATTTTGACAGCTTTTTGAATATCTTCAAAGATACATTGCAGTCAGCAGGGACTGCCATATCAATAACTATTATTATTATTACTGCTACTATTATTATTATTATTATTGTTACTTTTAGACATATTATTAATAATAATTATTACTACTATTATTATTTAGACATATTAATATTTAGACATTAATATTTAATTTAGACATATTATTAATAATAATTATTACTACTATTATTATTTAGACATATTAATATTTAGACATTAATATTTAATTTAGACATATTATTAATAATAATTATTATTACTACTACTACTATTATTATTATTGTTATTATAATTATTATTTTTGGGTACACTATTAATAATTATTTTTATTACTATTATTATTATTAATAATTTCAGGCACACTATTGATAATAATAGTTATTATTATTATTACTATTATTATTATTACTTATTATTATTCTTATTACTTCCATATTCACGACTCTCCGGCCGTCTTTAGGTGATATTTGTTGGAATTTCGAAACTGTTGTTATGTCAATATTTTGTTAAAGTTGATAAGCTCAGATATTTAACGATGCGATAGGTGAATTTCTACGGATATATATTAGAACTAGCCATGTACTTATTCAAGCATTAACTGAAGAATTAAGATTCATCAGAGAATTAAAATAGAAAAACCGTGACATTTTCACGGTTTAATTGTATGTATATATGAAGAAATATAGTCTTAAGATGTGCTATATTTATGGAATAAAGTGCTCAATATCAGAGATAGAGTGTGTGTAAATATAAAAGTGGACATAGAAGTCAACACTTAGAGGCGACAGTCTGTTTCATGCTAGATGTAATCGTCAGGCCACGAGTGCTGTTATTTTTCTCGGCTATTTATATATACGGGTCAGTGGTGCATTGTGGGTAGTCTATTTTGGCGGTTATTTTACCGGATGTCGTTTATTTGTTTATTTATTTATTTGGGTTAAATTATTTTGCTTGTTTTTATTTATTTTTATTTTTATTTCTTATCTTATATATTTATTTTTTTATTTATTTTTTATTTTTTTATTTTAATCGGTATTTTTATTAACGTAGTAAAAATTTGTTTATATCGCTTAATTAATAGTTTTGTTTTGGTTTGGGAAGATAATTAAAGCTATTTATTCAATTTTGGTGTTGATTGTTGTAGTTTATTCTAACTATTATTTTGGCGGGAACGGTTTTTAAGTTGTTTATTACTTCATGTATTTATTTGGATTGATTATCTTTATTTGTTTTTTTTCTAACGGTTAGTTTATCGGGATCGGTTTGTTATTTTATTTATTTATTTGGATGAATTTAGGTCAATTTATTTTACTTGTTATTATTTATTTGTTATACTGTATATTTTCTCTTTTTCAGTTTTCGATTTTTAAGTAACGTAGTATTTTTTATCGTTATATAACAGTTATAGCTAGTTTTTTCGTCTGATTTATGGTTTGTTTTTTATAGTCTAACATGTTTTGGTCATAACGGTTTGCTAATTTGATTATTATTTACTTTATTTATTTGGATTCATTGATTTTGTTTCTTATTTTTTATTTATTTATTCTATTTTGTCTATTCTAACAGGTGTGATTTGGTAATTTGTTTGGGTTAATTAATTTTACTTATTTTATTGTCATTTTCTGTATTTATTTTTATTTTATTTTATTTTTTCCGTTTTCGATTTTTAAGTAACGTAGTAAAAATTTGTTTTCATGTCTGCATTTTGAGATGAGCTCTGATCTTTTATTTAATAATATATTTTGGTCTGATAGCTATTTTTTTCTCCAGGCAAAGTTAACAAGTTTTTGAATGGTTGTTGCAGGCTGATGATCTTTTCCTTATTTTCAAAGATATTTTTGGTTGATACATGTATGTGTGTGTGATAAGATAAAGAAGAAATAGGAAACATTTATAAATCTAACATGTTTCACTTTTATTCAAGCTACATCAGAGAATGAGATAAGGAGAAAAAGAAGAAATTGTGTGGTGGATATATATATATATATATATATATATATATATATATATATGTGTGTGTGTGTGTGTGTGTGTGTGTGTGTGTGATAAGATAAAGAACAAATAGGAAACGTTTATTAATCTAATATGTTTCACTTTTATTCAAGCTTCATCAAAGAATGAGATAAGGAGAAATAAGAAATTCTGTTATTTTTATTTTTATTTTATTTTTTTTTATATAGAGTAATAAGATATATTGATAGGCAAATAATACATACATGCACATATATAAGTGTAGTTATGTGGCTCAAGGTCGAAAGCATGTGGCACCCAGTGAGGATCAAATTCCCTACTCAGTCGTAATTGTTCTAACGAGACAAGCTTACTAATCATAACACCACGTCGAGGTGCCCCCCAAAATTAACCATTTAGTGTGTGCAAAGATTCCTGGAACGAGAAAGCACTTCTTCGCTGAAAATTTAAATAAACATTTAATATTTATCAATACAGAGGCAATGAAATCACAGCTAACCGCCCTTTTCGTTATTCAAATCTCTTTATCTACACTATCAATTCATATATATATATATATATATATATATATATATATATATATATATATATATATATATATATATATAAACGTGTGATTGACTATGCACAAAGCCTTCACCACACTATAATCAAATCTTATGTGCTGGTGTCTGGGCTGTCGGTTCCTTGAAGCTGAGCTGCTTAACCCTCATACGTCGAATACGACGGGAGAGTCCAATATATATATATATATATATATATATATATATATATATATATATATATATATTGATAATATTGGTGATCAATACATATACAATACAAGAGAATAGAATCCAGGTAGAACTCAATGTCCAGGACAGAGCAAGAATATAATATAAAAAGCTCAAACATGGTTATAATTTATTACATGGTTATAATTTATTACTTTGGAATCGTAATCACTATCCAATTCATCAGACCTACAAATTTTAAAAAGTAATTTTCCTATTTGTTGTTTAATTGTTTTTGAATTTACAGGTTTTGGATCGTGATTACGATTCCAATGTAATAAATTACAACCATGGAATACTAGTGTTTGATCCTTTTATATTATATATATATATGTGTGTGTGTGTGTGTGTGTTTGAATTGGGAACAAATACAGATCAAATATGGATCGGAATCCGACATAATGATAAGATAATGAACAAATAGGACTGTTGTTGTTGTTTGATTTTCATGGTTTAATCAGGCCTAGGGTTAGGGTTAGGGTTGCCCTGGATTTTTTAAATAAACGTTAGCAAAATTCCGAATTCAAGGAGAGACGAAGCTCCGAGAAATTAATGAATTCCTAACCAAACTGAAAAACGGTAGAGATTGTTTTTTGTATGCAAAAGTGTATGTTAATTCTAGTAAGTCTATGTGGGATTCATATTATAATGTATATTCGAAAGTGTGCATGTCCAGTAGACATAATGCTTGTTAGTTTTTCGCATGTGGATTTGGAGACATTATTACCATCATATTGTTTATTATTATTACATTCATATTGTTTAGTATTATTACCTTCATATTTTTTCTTATTACCTTCATATTGTTTATTATTACTTTCATATTGTTTATTATTATTACCAACGTACTGTTTATTTCAGAAAAAACATACGTTAGATTCCTTAAGAATATTTTCAATTTTTGGTGGAAAGTATTTCGAGGGATTACTAATCACTACATTACCGACTATAAATACATGTCAAAATGCATTTATATTATATCACCAACCTTTATTGATTCCATTCTTAAAGAACTTATAATTTGTGGCGTTTCGAATTCAATGAGTGTTGTGACTAAGTAAATGGTTAAAGGAATAACAAAACAAATGTCACAGATATATCATATATTAAACAGTAAGTACAACAGAAGAGTATTACACGACTAAGGAGTGTGTGTCGGTTGACCCAGCGTTCAATCTATTCGACTGTTAATATTTAACAGCTCCCCACCACGAGGGATGTATGTGGCACAAGGTCGAGTTTTTCGTGGGTTCTCCGAGCCCGTAGGCTCAGCCAAAAATATTGCCTTAGAAGTCGAATAAGCGGGTTCGGGTTTTGTCTTCCTCCCCTGATGAAACTTTGCCCTTCGGCTAAGCGTGGTCCGGCTTCCTCTCTACTCAAGGCAGAGAGTTTGACAGTAATGAACAATGTGGTCGACTACAACAGTCCCCATCCCATGAGGGATGTATGTGGAACAAGGCCGAGTTTACCATGTGTACTCCGAGCCGCCTACGTCCCCGTACGAAAGTTTGCAATGAGGCAAGGCTTCCTCTGTGTTCCTCTCCGCCGAGGCAGAGAGTTCGACTGCAATGAACTGTCTAGTCGACTATTAATATTTAAACCCCCCGCCACGAGATATGTATGTGGCACAAGGCCGAGTTTACCGTGGGTTTTCCGAGCCAAAGGCTCGGCCAAAAATATTCCCTTAGAAGACGTCTAAACGGGTTCAAGGCCTGTCTACCTCCCCAGACGAATATTTGCCCTGCGACAAAGCCTCGTCCGGGTTCCTCTCTTCTGAGGCAGAGAGTTCGACAGTTACCAATTGTCTTATCGACTGATCCCCCAAGGCCTTCTCTCCTATTAATCTTATAGTATGCGGATGAGACCAACATAGACTCTTTAGGGGTAGGACACCACAACAAGGAGAGACAGCGTGTACATTCAAAGCTCCAAGAAATGAACGAAATTCAAGCCCAACTGAAACCCTGTAAATGTTGCCTTTTGTATTTAAGTGTATATTAACTCTAGTATGCATTTACGGGATTCAGATGATAACGTATATAATAATTTATATAGACACGTATATATAATATGGCTTATTCTTTTCAGGTTTACATATATAGAGGGTATCCCAGAATTAAATATTTCAGTGAAACGGAAGATTTTTTTAATACTCACTTTTGTGGGAGGAAACTCTTCTCGGCAGAGTCAAACGGAGAAAAATGGCGTGGTTGGGAAAACTCAACAAGGCACAACAGTCTGTGCCAAACCATCATGCAAGGCACCGTTGAAAGTGGATGTAGGAGAGAATGTCAAACACTGGAGAGGTATGGCTATACCAGAATTACTGACGGCTGCATTTGATAGACCGTCATAGAGGAGATTCAATATGGCTTCTGCATTCGGACCTGCCCTACGATTACGAAAGTCAATGATTTGACACACGCTATCAACAAACGGATAAAAATGGCGTAGTTTGGAAACATTAAAAAGAAACAACAGCCAGTGCAAAACCATCATGGAAGGCACCGTTGAAGATGGACGTAGGAGAGGGACGCCAACGCAAATGATAACAGTGAAGAGATTAAGGAGAGATGCATTTTTACCTTTCGTTTTTTATATACGGAAAAATGTTGAAAGTTTCCTGGGCCACCAGAAACCTCTTCTCGCCACAGTCAAACGTAAAAAAAATGGTGTCGTTTGGAGGCATTACATGGTGGACGTAGGAGGGGACGCCAATGCAAAAACTGCTTGGACAATGTCAAACACTGGACAGGTATGACTATGCCAGAATTGCTGATGGCTGCCGTTGATAAACCTTTGTGGGCGAGATTCAATATGGCTTCTGCATTCGGACCTGTCCTACGATTATGAAAGTCAATACTTTGACACACGCTATTCACAAACGGAGAAAAATGGCGTGGTTTGGAAACATTATAAGGCACAACAGCCTGTGCAAAACCATCATGCAAGACACCGTTGAAGGTGGACGTACGAGAGGTCGCCAACGCTGAGGAGATTCAGGAGAGATGCATTCCCTTTAAGAACCCTATTAATAATGAATACCCAAGATCACCCCATGTTGCATTTCTTTACACGAGATGTGAGTTTTTTAAAACATTTGCCCGATATTTATTTATCTACCTATCTATTGATCTCAACGTGTTCATTATCTATCTATATATACATAGTGTATGAAAAATACTTTTACAAACTTCCTGACACCAAAACAAGGTAAAACGTCCATATAAACGCATATCCAAAAGGCCATCGTTGTATCTCAGCAAATCCTAAACAAATGTTCAAAATGTCCTCCACTTGCTTCTACACACACATTCACCCGTCGGATCATTGACTGGTGAACTCTTTCAAATATTCCCAAACGGTCGAATAGTTTTGCAGGCTTCATGACATGATTATGAAGCCTCTCTGCATTATCAATGTTTGCTACATAAACCAATTGTTTTAAGTGGCCCCACAGATAACAATCCAAAAGTAGAGGTCGGGGAACGTGAAGACCAAGGAAGCGGCCCTCCCCTACGAATCTATCTGTCATGGTAGATGTCAGCCAGTGCATCACGAACAATGTGACTAAAATGTGCTGGATACTTATCATACATGAACAACATGCCTCTTCGTATTAGCAGGTGTACATCCTCTAGCAGGTCTGGAAGTGTTTTCAAAATTGTCCCTGTAGACAGATCCTGTAAGACGTGCTGGGACGTGCATATGGACCTACCAGACAGTCACCTACAATTCCAGCCCACAGATTCTGCCGTCTGGCTTGTATTTTACGATGGGGATTCCGATCCGCCCAGAAATGTTGGATGTTATTCCATGTCTCCCAAATGTTGCCTGATCCGTAAACAATACTGAAGAGAAAAACAACGGATCTGCAGTTAATATTTAACAGCCCCCCACGAGGGTGTATGTGGCACAAAGCTGAGTTTAATGTGGGTACTCGGAGCCCGTAGGCTCGGCCAAAAATATTCCCCTTGAACCCGCCTAAACGGGTTCAGTGACTGTCTTATCTATTTTACACCTCATAGATAGATAGATAGATAGATAGATAGATAGATAGATAGATAGATAGGGTATCACTCAGTCAATATAGATAGATATAGAGAAAGATATGAAGAAAATGAGATAGATAGATAGATAGATAGATAGATAGATAAAATATAACTCAGTCAATATAGATAGATATACAGAGACATATGAAGAAACTGAGATAGATAGATAGATAGATAGATAGATAGATAGATAGATCAATCAGTCAATATCTCTATCTATAAAAGGGAGGATGTGTGTGTGTGTGTGTGTGTGTAACGCATGCACGGCCGCAATTTTCGACGGATTTGCACCAAAATTTACATGCACATGCTCCAAGTTAGCGAGAAGGCCAAGACCGACGTTGCATTTCCCAACTCCAATCGATAGTGGAAATAATCGATTTTCATGCTTCTACGGCAGTTTTCATGTAATTTGCAGCCATTTTCTACTGGCCTGAGTGAAAGCCTATAGCTGGCTGTCACGAATAGACAGGAGATTCTATTGGCCAGCTAGAGAGCCAACAGCTGACTGACACGAATGTTAAATAGCATGCAAAAAAAAATCGATACCTGCATTCGTCACAAATGGGAAAAATTTAAATCTGCATGGCACTTTACTCCAATTGGCTCATTCGCTTGCTTAAACTCAACGTTGATTCTGCTTCCGCAGAACTGGGTTGGGTGTGAAAAAGTATTTGTTGTTAACATTCATTTTCATTCGGTTTTTCCAGTTACGAGTCCTTTTTTAAAACTGCTCATTTTGTGTTCATTTTGTTTAGTTCTTTTTTCGTAACAGATTTAATGTTTACTATAGAGCTTAGAAAAAATTTGAAGTTTGAGATAGGCAAGAAGTAAGGCATGTAGCAACATCAAAGAAAGGAAGGGCAAGGAAGGACAAAAATATTTTAAGTCAAGTGATAGCGATTGCTGTATGAGTCGCACGATTTTTGAATCAAGTACGGGTAACACCGGGCCATGCTGCTAGTAGATAGATATACAGAGAGATATGAAGAAACTGAGAATATGAATAGAATGAGATATATAGATAGATAGATAGATAGATAAGGTATCAATCAGTCAAAATAGATAAGAGTAGATAGATAGATAGATAGATAGATTTACTTAAAGATATGAGTAGATAGATAGATAGATAGATAGATAGATAGATAGATAGATACATAGATACATAGATAGATAGATAGATTTACTTAAAGCTAAGAGTAGATAGATAGATCGATTTACTTAAAGCAAAGAGTAGATAGATAGATAGATAGATAGATAGATAGATAGATAGATAGATAGATAGATAGATAGATAGATTGTTACTTTTTGATTTGGACTTTTAAATGATTATACGGTAGAATGACTTTCAGCTCCACTCCTACCATCACTGTAAGTAAGAATGTTATGGCAACCAGCATCAAGAACTGAAGACCACTTGAGGCGCCAGTCCTTGGCCCAAACTACTGATCCATGACAGTCAGCACAGGAAGAGACAGAGCGATTTATCGAGCGAGAGAATTGGCGATCGAAAGAGAGAGCTGATAACAAAAGCAAGCAAAAACTCTCAATTCAGAAGTCGAACAGGCGGCGACAATTTGGGGCCGAAAAAAATACAGCTTAGGTGTGTCTTGTCTGCCTTCATATGCTTTTAGATGTGCCGACCGACCGGCATTCCAATCGACCATACAAGAATTGGGTCGGTTTATATACCGGACACTTTTCGATCGTGACCTTCTGCCAAACCGAACGTAACTTATGAAGCCATTATTGAGTGATGTTTTAGAAAATATCCACCAAGTCATGTATTTGTCTATATAACGAACACGAGCAGGCAGAGAAAGAAGATTGGGAGAATAACATACCTTAGGGATAGAGAAAGAGATAATGAACGCTCTTAGATAGATAGATAGATAGATAGATAGATAGATAGATAGATAGATAGATAGATATTAAAAGACTGAGATAGATAGATAGAGAGAGAGAGAGAGAGAGAGAGAGAGAGAAAGTGAAAATGATAGCAATATTGAGCAAACTGGAGTTAGATTCATTATAAAAAGTGTTATCCAGTGATTTATTATTGGGGATTAGTGCAAGAAATATTATTTTCAAGAAATGTATTTATTAAGAGACAAAAATGAAGAAAAAGATTCAGCTATTAAACACATAGATAGATAGATAGATAGATAGATAGATAGATAGATAGATAGATAGATAGATTTACATAAAGCTAAGAATAGATAGATAGATAGATAGATAGATAGATAGATAGATAGATAGATAGATAGATTTGAATACAGCTAACATCATAGAGATTTAAAAAGTGCTATGGTCAGATAGATAGATTTAAATACAGCTAAAATAAGAGGGATTTGAATAGAGATATGGTCAGATAGATAGATAGATAGATAGATAGATAGATAGATAGATAGATAGATAGATAGATAGATAGATATGAAGAAACTGATAGATAGATAGATAGATAGATAGATAGATTGATATATAGATAGATAGATACGAAGAAACTGATAGACAGATAGATAGATAGATAGATAGATAGATAGATAGATAGATAGATAGATATGAAGAAACTGATAGATAGATAGATAGATAGATAGATAGATAGATTGATATATAGATAGATAGATAGATATGAATAAACTGATAGATAGATAGATAGATAGATTGATATATAGATAGATAGATAGATATGAAGAAACTGATAGATAGATAGATAGATAGATAGATAGATAGATAGATAGATAGATAGATAGATAGATTTGAATACAGCTAACATCATAGAGATTTAAAAAGTGCTATGGTCAGATAGATAGATTTAAATACAGCTAAAATAAGAGGGATTTGAATAGAGATATGGTCAGATAGATAGATAGATAGATAGATAGATAGATAGATAGATAGATATGAAGAAACTGATAGATAGATAGATAGATAGATAGATAGATAGATAGATAGATAGATAGATAGATAGATAGATATGAAGAAACTGATAGATAGATAGATAGATAGATAGATAGATAGATAGATAGATAGATAGATTGATATATAGATAGATAGATATGAATAAACTGATAGATAGATAGATAGATATGAAGAAACTGATAGATAGATAGATAGATAGATAGATAGATAGATAGATAGATAGATTGATATATAGATAGATAGATAGATAGATAGATAGATAGATAGATATGAAGAAACTGATAGATAGATAGATAGATAGATAGATAGATAGATAGATTTACATAAAGCTAAGAATAGATAGATAGATAGATAGATAGATAGATAGATAGATAGATAGATAGATAGATTTGAATACAGCTAACATCATAGAGATTTAAAAAGTGCTATGGTCAGATAGATAGATTTAAATACAGCTAAAATAAGAGGGATTTGAATAGAGATATGGTCAGATAGATAGATAGATAGATAGATAGATAGATAGATAGATAGATAGATAGATAGATATGAAGAAACTGATAGATAGATAGATAGATAGATAGATAGATATGAAGAAACTGATAGATAGATAGATAGATAGATAGATAGATAGATAGATAGATATGAATAAACTGATAGATAGATAGATAGATAGATAGATATGAAGAAACTGATAGATAGATAGATAGATAGATAGATTGATATATAGATAGATAGATAGATAGATAGATAGATATGAAGAAACTGATAGATAGATAGATAGATAGATAGATAGATTTACATAAAGCTAAGAATAGATAGATAGATAGATAGATAGATAGATAGATAGATAGATAGATAGATAGATAGATAGATAGATAGAGTCATGTTTTAGAAATATCCACCAGTCATATATTTGTCTATATAAGAACAATAACTGGCAGAGAAAATATTAGGTTGGTGCAAAAATAATTTCGTTTTCTCACATAGTAACATATGTTAAAAAACGAAATTATTTTTGCACCAACCTAATAGAATGGGAGCATAACATACTAAGAGGGAGATAGAGAAAGAGATAATGAATGGTCTTAGATATAGAGAGAGTAGAGAGAGTAGAGAGAGAGAGAGTAGAGAGAGAGAGAGAGTAGAGAGAGAGAGAGGTTGATGTCAGTATTGAGCAGTCTGGTGTAGAAATAAAGATGAAATACGTGAGAATAAATAAACAGACATGTAAGTAATGAACAGACGAAGATAGTATAAAAATGTATGAAACAAAATCCATGAGAATAAAGGATTTTTTTCGTAAAATACTGTCTTCCTTCAAGACGTGGTTGTTTATGACACTCCACATTATCCTTGACTTTATTATTTATGCCCTAATGGGAAAAAGAATTTTAATTATTTTCTCTTTCGTGTCTCCAGTGTATGTAATTTAGAAATTTTCTATATTTAGTCTGGTTGCCACCAAAGGCTAAAGAGTTCTTTTGAAACGACTATTTAATCCATACCTGAAGGGAGAAGGGCATTGGTGCAAAACTAAACGCAATTCTCTAGAACCAAATTGAAAGTAAGATTCATTATAAAAAGCAATACAGAGAGATTTTTTTCTAGGGGATTAGTGCAAGAAATATAATTTTCAAGAAATATATTTATTAGGAGGCGAAAAGGAGCTATTTAATTTAGCTATTTAACACCTCATAGATAGATAGATAGATAGATAGATAGATAGATAGATAGATAGATAGATTTACTTAAAGCTAAGAGTAGATAGATAGATAGATAGATAGATAGATAGATAGATAGATAGATAGATAGATAGATTTACTTAAAGCTAAGAGTAGATAGATTGATAGATAGATAGATAGATAGATAGATAGATAAATTTACTTAAAGCTGAGAGTAGATAGATAGATAGATAGATAGATAGATAGATAGATAGATAGATTTACTTAAAGCGATGAGTAGATAGATAGATAGATAGATAGATAGATAGATAGATAGATAGATAGATTTACTTAAAGCTAAGAGTAGATAGATAGATAGATCGATTTACTTAAAGCTAAGAGTAGATAGATAGATAGATAGATAGATAGATAGATAGATAGATAGATAGATAGATAGATAGATAGATAGGGTTCAAGGACTGTCTACCTCCCCGGACGAAACTTTGCCCTGCGACAAAGCATCGTCCTAGTTACTCTCTGCTCGAGGCAGACAGTTCGACAGATGAATAATCTATGCGACTGTTAATATTTAACAGCCCCCCACCACGAGGAATGTATGTGGCACAAGGCCGAGTTTACCGTTGGTTCTCCGAGTTTACCGTAGTTTTGGCCAAAAATATTCCCTTAGAACCCGCATAAACGGGTTCAGGGGCTGTCTACGTCCCCGAATGAAACTTTGCCCTGCAGCAAAGCCTCACCCGAGTTCCTCTCTGCCGAGGTAGAGAGTTTGACAGTTGAACAATCTATGCGACTGTTCCCCCAAGGCCTTCTCTCCTACTAATATTATAGTAGGCGGAAGAGTCCAACGTAGACCCTTTAGAGGGAGGACACCACAACAGAGAGTAACATACTAAGAGGGATAGAGAAAGAGATAATTAACGGCCTTAGATAGAGAGAAAGAGAGAGAGTAGAGAGGGAGAGAAAGAAAGTGAGAGAAAATCCATCAGAATAGAAGATTTTAAAGAAAATATTAATAAAAAGGAAAGAAAATTATTTCATAAAATAAAATATATAAATAAAAATGTCAGCGTCCACAATGGTTGTCACAGGCATATTAGAATGTTATCTGTTACTTCATCACGTGACACGTATCTAACCAATAAGAAATAGCCAAACACAACATACCATCAATCTGCGTCTCTTTGCTTTTTATCATTTCCATCTTGACGAATCTTTAATTAAGTGAAACATGTTAGATTAAGACATATTTCCTACTTGTTCTTTATCCTATCGTGTATATATATATATATATATATATATATATATATATATATATATATATATATATTATAAACAAAACTAGAACTTGTAAAACTTGGGATGACCGATGCCCTTTATGCCTACATGAGAAACTACACATTATTAAGTTTCTAAATAATAAAAATCTATTAAACAATAGACATCAGTTAACGGTTTTTTTGCCGACATCATCAAATTTTTGCATTGAATAATTAGCATAAAAACAAACAAACAATAAAATGATTTTTAAAATCCATAGTCCTAATAAATAGTTTAAATACCCTACAAAAAAGATAACCCTTTGTGAAGTCGTCAAAAAACAAATGTTACGGCAGTTTTTTTTTATATACACAAAACCCCTTCAGAAAAAAAATAAAATAAAAAAATAAATAAATCTCCATAGACACGTAAACCAGACTAGGCGAAATTATCTTCGTTTTAAATTTAGACACCCCAACCTTACCCTGACTTGACATCTATGAATGTAACTCTATACTGATACAAATTATGAACACCCTACACCCCTTTCTATTTAAACAATCGCGCTAGCCGTTACTATAGAAATTCTGATTTCAATAATGAATATGCTATTAAACACGTAAATTTCAGAAATAATTTATTCCCCAAAATATTTCGCTTGAAGATGAAACAGAGCTTACTTTAATTCAATTTAATTCTAATAATTATATTGAAGTTTTCGGCTCTTGTTTTGAAACATGAGAACTCTTATGTAACGTATTGGAATCATATTTTTAAATAAATAATTATATATATATATATATATATATATATATATATATATATATATATATATATATATATATATGTATGTATGTATGTGTGTGTGTGTGTGTGTGTGTGTGTACACCATGTCTCTGTATTTGAATCTTCAAAAAGTGTGGCTGGTTCTGCACAAAACCTTCACCACTATAATCAAATCATATCTGCAGGTCGTATGGCTGTTGGTTCCTAAGAACTGAGTGGCCTGACCCTCATGCGTCATAAAAGGTTCCCCAGTAGACACGGGTGAATAGCCTGCGTTGATCAACGGTAGGAGTCCACTATATATATATATATATATATATATATATATATATATATATATATATATATAAAGTGGACATTGAAGTCAACACCCATTATCAACAGTAACTTTCATGCTTTTACAGAATCATCAGGCTATATGCATTATGTTTTTCCTTGACTATTGTTAGCTAGCACCCCTTCAGCAAACTACCAGATGGCCTGACTCATAGCCTTAAATAGTCTACGATTAAGGACTTCAACAGTTGATTAATAAGTTGATACTAAGCTGATTAATATTTGGACTGATCTTAATTCGTTTGGCTATAAAGCATTTGACCCTACTCTATTCTTTGTAAGTTGTCTTGTTAATTGTTTTGAAACTTACTGTTCTGTGCTTTTTGTAAGTATCTGTTAGCACGGGATACAGGTGCTGAATAAATATATTAAGCACTCATTCTTCTCTGTGTTTTATTCACCTTGACAATACAACTATCTATAGAGGTCTGTGGTGCATTGTGGGTAGTCTATTGTATTGTTCTAATGGTTATTTTGGCAGGCGGTATAAACCTAAGTGAGTGTGTATTTGGATAGCAATCCCTCTTTTATGAAAGTTTCATTAAAGATGACTGCCAAGGCAGTGTGATTAAACGTTTTATTATTAAATTGTTCTTGCATTTGTACAAGTGATTTTATTTTCTGGGCATCTAGAGTATGAATTATCCAAATGATCCATAAATCTTGGCGCTTTCAACTAATCTATTAACTATTATAAAGGATGTTTTTGTTGTTTAATTGAATATGTAGATCTTTATTTTATTTTGATTATACAATAGAATCCCTGACAACCGGACTAAGAAGGCCTTCCGGATATGAGGAATTGGTTACAAAGTCCGGATATGAGTGATTATATTTATATTAAAATAAAAGAACTGAAATCAGGTTTAACATTTATTTTCAATGTTTTATAGTAAACAAAATAAGCTAATGACGAATGAAATATTAGGTTGGTGCAAAAATAATATCGTTTTTGACGTTAAAAAATACGTCAAAAAACGATATTATTTTTGCACCAACCTAATATAACGGAATTGATTTTAAGGAAAAAGAAATAAATTATGTAATGTTAATGAAAAATTCATTAAATTAATTATGCCACGTATGCAAAAGAAATAATGTAACAAGGATTTTTTTAATCGCTGTTGCATAATGATTCTTTCTCTTCTAATGTCATTCTCCACTTTTTTCGCATTTCGTTTAGCTTTTGTTCTTAAAATTTTTTAAACAAAAGACACTATTTAACTATGCGTGTGTTATTGCAATCGTCATAGTTGAATGCTGGCTTTCTTTCCATAAAATTGACAACCTTTTCAATAGCTTTGTCAATTTCAGTCCAGGTTTCAACACAATCATATTTTTTCTTTTCTTTTTTTCTGTCCATTCTGACTATACGAACGCTGGAGAATAGTTTCTTTGGAAGATGTTATATCATACAATGTTGACTTTCCTATGTTGAACTCAGCCATTAGTTACAATGAACTTTCACCAGCGTCTCATCTGTTTAAAATTTCCACCTTTTGTGATAACTCCAAAGTTGTTCTTTTCCTCTTATTCCCCTCATCTTTGGCATCAATATAAGCCATTACGGTTAAATAAGCAGAAGCAGAATCCAAATTTCTTAAAAAACAGACATTTCAAATTGGTTATATATCACCTAAATATTTCAAATATACACATAAAAATCATGTCCGGATATTCGGGAATCCGGATATGAGGCACTCCGGATATGAGGAATTCCGGATATGAGGGATTCTTTTGTATTTTGAAATTAAATGCTTCCATTATTTTGTAAAGGAAAACATTTGTTATAGCGATCGCAGTGATTAGGGGGTTTGTTTATAGAACAGTGATTGCTAAATTACTAGTGTTTTTTTTGTTTTTTTTCACTGGTCAAATTCAGACAAGCTCTATTTGTTTTATTTTATTTATTTATTTATTTTTATTTATTTATTTTTTTTTTTTTTTTTGCCAGCGTCTGGAATTTTTTTAGCAAAATAACTGAAAAATAAATTCAGATCGGTCTCGAACGTAGTGTCGCTCAGTTGCGTAAATTTCCGATTTATCGTTGTAAATATACATTCCAGTCGATCCATTGCATTCATTTTCGTACTAATACCCTTGGGAAAGGTATGAATCCTCTTCTCCCCACCCCCGGCTATGCCTAAATCGCAGGACAGACCGGGTTGCCTTGGATAGCAACTGGTCTACCGAATGGCACGTTACTGACTTAGGGGGCACGGTGGAGTAATCGATAGCGGCTCGGATTGAGGAATCCAGTCATGTATCTTTCGATACATGATCGTCTAAACGTGTATCACGCATGGCACATGACTGACTTAGGGGGCACGGTGGAATAATCGATAGCGGCTCGGACTGAGGAATCGGAGATTCGAGTTTGAATCTATTGCATTCACTTAGGTGCTAATACCTTTGTGAAAGGTATTAATCCTCTTCTTCTCCCACCAGCTATGGGTAAATAGCAGGACAGACCGGGTTCTATAGCCTTGGTTGGCAACTGGTCTACTGCATAATGAAATAGCAACCTACTGCGGGAAAAAATCTGCCTCGTCAGTCATGTATCGAAAGATACATGATCGTCTAAGCGTGTATCACGCATGGTACATAACTGACTGAAATATATATTGACATCGTTAATTTTATTTTTATTCAAATCAAATGGATTTTGTTATTTCTCTTTGAACAGAGAAATAAATTTCTCTTTCA
The DNA here is from genome assembly GCA_963932145.1 of Acanthosepion lycidas. Lineage (NCBI taxonomy): Eukaryota > Metazoa > Mollusca > Cephalopoda > Sepiida > Sepiidae > Acanthosepion > Acanthosepion lycidas. The sequence continues at coordinate 54,106,923 of OZ010611.1, forward strand.
ACAGAGAAAAATTTACATTATTTTTTTTTTAATATATCCTTCCAGGGGAGGGGAATAGATTTCTCTTTGGATAGAATTTTTAGCTAAAAATATTGAAGTCAGAAATCTTTTTCAGAGGAAAACTTCCAGAATATTATAAGTTATTAGGTTGGTGCAAAAATAATGACGTAATAATGTCGTTTTTTGACGTATTTTTAACGTCAAAAAACGACATTATTACGTCATTATTTTTGCACCAACCTAATAATAATATATTTTGTGTGTAAAGAATATGACACAAAATGTCTGTTCTAAAAAGGGGAATGAAAATGATTCATTTTCAGTTTAGCACCCATGCTCAGTTCGCATTAAAAATTTTCCAGAATACTTACATTTAGGTGTAATTATACATGCTTCATTCGAAGATGGCTTAATAAATTTGATAAAATCTACCGTTTTGGAATTATCGACAGTAAAATTTCGGATTCATTCGCGTCGTTGGCGGCAGCCATAACTGGCATTGTTTGTATACATTCGCTGCGGAAAGCTAAGCGCGGAAGAACGTAATTAACGGGTGTTTTTTACTGATCTAACTTGTCTCAACTTGTCTTACTGCGCAAGAATCAAGACAATTGAATATTCCAAACATAGTTATTCCTCAGCGTATGTATACAAACAACGCCAGTAATGGCTGCCCGCGAGGCAAATGAATCCAAACTTTTACTGTCGATAACTCCAAAACGGTAGATTTTATCAGATTTATCAAGCCAGATTCGAATAAAGCATGTAGAATTACACATAAATGTAAGTATTCTGGAATTTTTTTTGTTATGCAAACGGGTGTTGCACTGCAAATTAACCGTGAAAACTATCTATCTCTTTGTTTGTAGGTTTATCGTAATTTTAATAACAAATTAAAATTGTCGGGAAAAATATTTTCTTTGAAGTGTTATCAATATGCTTATTTTTCAATAAAAAAAAACACATGAAATTTATGATTTATTGTAACTTTTTTTTTTTTTCATATAAAATGCTCTAAGTAAGAAAATATATTTCGGGTAAAATGAAATTTCTCTTCTATTTACTTAAAGCTGTTGTAAGTATTTCATTTGGTTGCAAGCTTATTAAAAAAAATTTAATTTCAGTAAAAATATATACATACATATATACTGTACTTTTTTGCTCTAAATTTACGAGCTATCTAAAACTGGTTAACACAAAACCCCAATTAGACGCGTTCTATAAATAAGTGTCAGGTACAATGTCTCATTTAACGATCACCTCATTGGAACGGAACCCAGTCGTTAAATGAGGTCTGACTTTATTTTATTAGCTCGGGCATGTTAAGAAAGACAAATATGGCGAATGATGATGTCTGTTATGTAGAGTATCTTAATGTTATAAAAAGGATAAATTCTGAGTGTAAATCTTCATCCCTGGTGTAATAGGAATTAGTGTTCATGAGTTGTGCCCCTTGGCTTAACTGATAGGGACGGAGATTTGTATATTGAGTTATTACACTATAAAGTTAACTATCTATCTAACTCAGCCTTTTATATGATGTGACTTAGCTGCTATAAGTATTTCCAACACTATAAGCCTTCTAAAGCTTTTACTTTTCTCTTTTATTTCGTCCTTTTTTTTTTCTCCCAAGGATGCTTACGGACCGGTTTACAAGTGTTAACGATAAATTCCTTTTTCATGGTTTTCTAATGGCAAATTGAAGTACACAATATTTCATCGATTTTTTTCTTGCTATTTATTCTCTATTTATTCTTTTAAAATTTAAATTGGTAATTTTGAATTTTGAATTTTATAATGAATTTAATATTAATTAGTTAGAATGATTTCTATTTTAGTCTAACCGCAACATTAAAGCATTAAATAATTATTATAATTTAAGTTCGTTGTCAAGTTTTTGAATTCCCATATACTTGTATTTTGATTGGTCATTCCAGCATATGTAACAGTTTTCCCCAGAAAGGGATGTTTAATTGATTTGAACCTTTTAAAACCTTTTATTCTACTTTCAACACCATCACTTGATAAGACATCAGAAGTGTTGAAAAAAATGGCTATTTTTGTAGTGATTTTATAACATATTTATGTTATAATTTTCGAATAAATAATTATATATATATATATATATATATATATATATATATATATATATAGATAGATAGATAGATAGATAGATAGATAGATAGATATGAATGAATGAATGAAACATAGATAGATAGATAGATAGATAGATAGATAGCGTGTATAAAAAAAAGGACAAAACTCAATACAAAAATATCTCCACAAATCCTTAGTTTTTAGTTATTAAGTTTATATTTTTTTTTGGTAGACGCTGTTAAATATACAATCGGTCTTCCTCGATACATAGTCTGTGGTGCCACAGATCCTGTTTCAGCAAAGCGACGATCAACAGTAGCAAAGTTTGGATAACTCGGCTGCCTTTAGTCTGGAAACGCAATCAGATACAGTCGTGCAGCATCGCGTCCAGTAAGATTCGCGCGGTTGTATGTAAACATCATATCTGGCTGCTCACGACATTAATATCCTGCCATTGTTAAACGAAACACTTCTCAGTTGCCTTAATAATACACATGTTAAAAGTTGAAAACAGACTAGCCACAAATGTACACGAATGACAAATGTAACCTAGTCTAGATGGCAACACAACGCCATCTACTGTAAACTTTCTTTAAACTTAATAACACAAAAACGAAGGATTTGCGGACATATGTCTATATCAACTTTTGTCCTTGTTTTGGTGTGAGGGACTCTCTCGCAAAGTTTGTAAAAGTATTTTTGAAACACTATATATATATATATATATATATATATATATATATATATATATATAGTGTTTATGTATGTGTGTGTGTATATGTATATATATATATATGTGTGTGTGTGTGTGCATGTATGTGTGTATATGTATATTTGTATATGTATATATGTAGGTATAATTATTTGTATATTATATGCGTGGTACTTATTAGAAAGCGCTTAGTATCAGAGATAGAGCTAAGATATTGAATCAGATATATGTATATGTGTATATGTGTGTGTGTATGTATATGTATGTGTGTATTTGTGTGGATATGTGGATATATGTGTATATGTGTACATGGGTATATGTATGTGTGTATGTAGGTACACGCCTATGTATATACGTGTATAAGTTTTTGTGTATATGTGTATTTGCATGTGTTTTGAACATAAAAATATAGGTCCTTGCTAGATTAGATAATCGTCATATTTATTGTTTATATTTGATTTGTAACCTGTAGTCGATATTATATTTGTCAAATTTTCTCAATTACACAGCGTCCCTTTCAATTTTAATTTCACTCGACCCATCTTTCTCCCCCACCACTTTTTTCCTTACCTCTCCCTCCTTCTTATTCTGATCTTTAACATTAGATCGTCCATGGTATGTGTATGTCACCACGAAATGTATCTTTAATGTATTAGACATCCGACAACATTCATTTTCCCCCTTCCACTCACACCTAGTTTTAAAAAAACCCTCACTGTTAAGTTTTAATCTCCCAAATTCTCTCGTATGTTACCCCTCTCTTTAGAACTAACATTCGTCCCACACTCTCATACTTACACTCTCTCTAAATTCTATTTTTATTTCCGGAGTTGTTCTTTTCCGATTTCTTTTTGAATTTGTAGGTCTGATGAATTGGATCGTATTTACGATTCCAATGGAATAAATTATGACCATGAAATATTAGTGTTTAAGTTTTTTATTATATATATATATATATATATATATATATATATATATATATATATATATATATATATATATCGCTATCTAGGTAAGATGAAGTACAATTCCAATGTTTATAAGATTTAATTTACAAGAGTGCTCAATTCAAGGTAGAGCAATATTTTTTATTTTAGGATATTACATCAAAAAAGATGTCAAAATCGCTACACCATTGCAGTCGCGTTTCGATGCGAATCAACTCATCTCATCAGGTGATTTTAAATTACTAGGAGTTTCACCTTAAGAGTTTTATTATAAGTGAGGTATTATTTCTATAAGTATTATTAGTAAAGGACAATATATGTTGATACCAACTACTCTGAGAAAGAATTCTTAGTACTAACAATATAGAACTTTTCAACCATCAGATTTCTATTGTAGAGATAGAACAAATATAAACAAGAGACTCGCCAGTAATTTACAATCGCCTGATGAGTTTCATTGATACGCATCGAAAGCCGACTGCAATTGTGTAGCGACTTTAACATGTTTTTGATGTAACATTGTAAAATAAAGTATATATATATATATATATATATATATATATATATATATATATATATATATATATATATATATGAAAATTTCTCCGATTTAATCAGTACAGAAGACAAAATTTATGAATAAAAATAACAATAGGAAAATTAGTAATTGTCATTTTTATTCATATATATATATATATATATATATATATATATATATATATATATATATATAAGGCTCAAACACTAATATTCCATGGTTATAATTTATTACATTGGAATCGTAATCACGATCCGATTCCTCAGACCTACAAATTCGAAAATAATTGGTTCGTAATTACGATTCCAATGTAATAAATTATAACCATGGAATATTAGTGTTTGAGACTTTTATATTATATTCTTACTCTGTTCTGGCCATTGAGTTCTACCTGGATTTTACATATATATATATATATATATATGTTGACCACTAATATTATCTATCTATCTATCTATATATATATATATATATATATATATATATATATATATATATATATATATATACGATATGGTATATATATATATATATATATATATATATATATATATATATACGATATGGTGTATATATATATATATATATTAGATCGATCATTCTTTTTACCATTTTTATTTGTATTGAAAGAGATTTTACTTTCATCAAATTTTGGTTTGGTTCTGTAAATTCTCTTACCTTATATTCTCCGCGAATTAACATTTTTCGTCCATTTTGCATAAAAATTGCCTTTAAAAATCCCTTGTCAACAATCATCGACTTTGCCCGGGTGTTATTCTACAGATAGGATTAGACTAGGCGTATGTGATAAGCTTTTCTCTCGCACGAGCAACTTCTACAGAATTCCCTCTCATAATTACGCCTTTTTTTTCTGTCTCTAAAGTAAAACATAACATTCTTCATACTGTGTATTTATAATTTGAGAAGAACACTTCAGAATTTACCACGCTGAAGCAAAGGGAAAAAAATGTCGGAAAATATTTGTCTGAAAATCTTTTTCAGGTCTCGACTGAAAAGTTATTTATTCACTTGATAAAACCCTCATGAAATATTTTTTTTTTTTAGTTTGGTTTCATTTCTCTTACTTATTTCAAGGGATCGGCATAAGTACTTGAAATGCTAATCTTAATGTATGCTTGAAATTATTCCCATGATTCTTCACTTTCAGAACACGTAAATACCTCTCAAACCTTTCGACTGATATCGAAAACTTTTTCCTCTCACGCTTTTATGTCCTTCTCTGTGTTTCTCTGTGTTTTCTTCGACTTTTTTTTCTCCCGCTTTACCATATTTATCCTCGATTCCTGAAAACAGGAATAAATAGCAATTAGGAAAGAGACAACAAACATTTATGGGACATTTCCTGAGGAAAGATGGCCTGGAGAAATTAAACACTCAAAGGATATTTTGAAATTGAGAGTAGGAGGTACAATCAGTGATTAAACTACTTTTTTCTTGATTTTTTATAAGGCGATAATGCCACTAAGACGCAAGGGTTACTGGGTGAGATAGAGAATGAAAAGATATTAGTGAAGAGAAAGGGCAATAAAGATGATCTTTCAGGAAGACTGATAATGGCGATAATGCTCCTAATACGCAAGGGGTTAATGTGAGTAAAAGAGAGAGAGAAGACTTCAAGTAAGATATTGCAGGTCATTTTGCTTTAAAAATGTATTTTTTGTCATTTTACGACATGAAGGTGTTAGTAAATTTACTGTAAAATATATTTTATACTTTCATAGTGTTTTGTTTTTGTATAGGGTTAACTATTTGTTTATAGCTGAGACCCTAACAGGTGCTGCCACCACAGGCCAGTGTTGACCTGGGAACAACAGCAATTAAGAGATGATTCCACGCTGCCCAAAACGTTCAATTTCCTGATCAGATGTCTTATTAATGGCTACTAGAAAGTTGATCCAATGTAAACAATATAAATATTGAAACCTTTTTTCCGGAAATTCAGAAAACATTTGGAATTTCTACAGAGCCATGATCACCACATCCTAAAGCAGAGTTCGGCAACCCCCGGCCCTTTGCGAAGGATTTTTTTTCAGTCCGCCAAATTAACATCTGGAGACTAATTATCTAATTAATTTGTGGAGCAAGTGGCAGAAAAATATAATTTGAAGGTAACCGATATAAAACGCGAGGAATTTTTTTAACACAAAATTCCATCCGTACCTTCTCCAAGAAATATGTTTTGCCCAGCGTTAAATATAAAGGTCTATTGAATAATGCGAAACTGATGATATCGTTATGTTGTAGCATACCTACGGACGATAAAGGGTATGTCCCCATTCACATAAATACAGTAGTAAATACTGTATGTTGGTCTGTAGTTGGAGATTCGTCTCCAGCTGCGCTGATCAAACACAATGCCTCCGGGCAGAGAGTATCCCTAGACGAGGCTATGTCGAAGGGCAGAGTCGACCTCATTTTATACAGGATCTACGGGAATTTTTCGTCGAGCCTACGGGCTCGGATGCCCCACATATGACCGCGCGGGACGGTTGATAGATATCCTGCATTTGGAGACTCATTGTGGAATTTACTTGATTCACTTCTAACAGTCGACTACTATGCGCCGCTGGCGAATCTTATATGTGTTGTTCTTGTCCTAAGTATTATCGTTTATTACCAATCTTCGTGTGATTATTCTATTCAGTAACCTTCTCTAGGTTACAACACGTTATTTGGAAGTACATATGCTTGTGAACTACTTTTTTTCGAAAAAGTCGTTTAAGAACAAGTGATGACCACCTGGATGATCTCTTGCTCTTTTCATCGACAAATATTTCACATGATGTGGAGAAGTTATCGAACGATAAGCAGAAATAAGTGTCTCATTACATACTTTAAATAATAAAACATTAACTTCGTTATTTTTTCTTTAAACCGCCATAATCGTAATACCTCTTCTCAGAGACATAGACAGATTGAAAATTATCAGTTGAAGTTAATGCGAGGAATTCTTTAAATAAAAGTTTCATTCCGAGCCCACTGCTGATTTCTACAAGAAATATGTTTTGCCTTGCAGAAAATATAAAAAGCCGATTGAATAATGCGAATATGATGGTAACATTATTTGGAAATACCATATGCTAGTGAACAACATTTTTTTTTCGAAAATAAAATGCGCTAAAATTCCTTTAAGAACAAGGTTGGATCATGACCACCTGGATAATGTTTTGTTCCTCTCATCGACAAATATTTCACCTGATTTGAAGAAGTTATCGAATGATAAGTGGAAATAAATGTCTCATTAAATTATTCGTCATTTCCAACTGTATTTCCTTTGTTGTAAGGAATTTACAATTTTTTTTGTTGTTGCTGTTGTTTTATTTGCTATCCTATTATTCCTATAGTAGATTAAGGGACCTTGTTTAAATAATATAACATGAATTTTTTAAAATTGTTTAAATAATGCAACATTTATTTAGTTCATTTTCTTTAAGTATCCGATCCAATGCAACCTTCTAGGCGAAGCCGTGTGAGGTTGAAACAATTTATTCTTCACGTGCAAACGATCTGATTGGTTGGCATCGACCAATCAGCGAGCGAGCTTTGGAGAGACTTAAGAAAGCTTCTGTGATCCGTACATTTGATATCATGGTTCTCCTCCGAGATCCTGCATAGCTTTCTGGCCCGCTATCTCCAAAAGGTTGGCGAAGCCTGGGCTACAATAAGCTTAATCTGCAAACACTTAGCTAGAGTAGCAAAGAACAATTGGCCATGTGCCAGCCTAAGATATAAGAATAAAGACACTGAGATAAAAAGACAGAGGTCATTTAATACCATCATTAATAACAGAATAAGGCTATTACATGGATGATAAAAAAAATCTGACTCGTCAGTCAGGTATCGAAAGAGACATGTTCCCTTAAATGTGTATCCCGCATGGCGCATAGCATACTGAAGGCACGGTGGAGTAATGGATAGCGGCTCAGATTAAGAAATCGAAGACCCCAGTTCGAATTCCAAGCGAATCTATTTTATTTATTTACGTGCTAAAACCCTTTCGAACGTTATGAATCCTCTTTTTCTGGGTAAGAATTGGCAACCTACTGCGGGAAAAAATCTGCCTCGTCAGTCATGTATCGCCTAATCGTGTATCACGCATGGTACGTAACTGACATGGAAGATGTAAATGCATTATTAATGATTTCACAATAGAATCATCAAAAATGCTGTGTTCGTTTTTATTCTGTTATTCTGTTATTCTTGCCGTAAACTAAGGAAACTTGTTTAAATAATATAACATTAACTTCGTCGTTATTTCTGTAAACCTCGAAACTAAGGCAGCCTTCTGGTCTGTTCGGTCTGAGATCGAGACAATTTATTATAGTATTTGATATCATGTCCCTCCTCTGAGACACTACGTAGCTTTCTGGCCCGCTCTCTCCAAAAGGTTGGCGACCCCTGACCTGAAGGGTCACCACACTGTTGTCAATGACTTCATTCCGCTATTTCGCGTATGAAGAGTTACAACAGAAGGACAGTTTTCTTTTTCTTTTTTCCTACTGTTAGTTTACCCAAATCAAGGCCCAAGAGCCACTCAAAGTAGAGGGTTACTGAGTGAGGCTATTGTAAGGCAGGGGAAAGATAAGGTAAGACATTATTATGATGACAAATAAGATAGATATTAGTTGACCCAGGGATTAGAGAGACAAAGATTGTCAGGGAAGCATTCTCTCAGGGGTATGTTCCACAAAGTAACCGCTCTGGGGAAGAAGTGGAACTTGGCTTCAATCAAAATAACACCAAGGGCATGGGGATGGTTTTCCATCGTGAACATGAACTGGCGGGTGCTAGCTGTGAACATGGACTGGCGAGTCCAAGTTGTGAACATGGACTGTCGGGTCCTAGCTGTGAACATGGACTGGCGGGTCCTAGCTGTGAACATGGACTGGCGGGTCCTAGCTGTGAACATGGACTGGAGGGTCCTAGTTGTGAACATGGACTGGCGGGTCCTAGCTGTGAACATGGACTGGAGAGTCCTAGCTGTGAACATGGACTGGCGGGTCCTAGCTATGAATATGGACTGGCGAGTCCTAGCTGTGAACATGGACTGGCGGGTCCTAGCTATGAATATCGATTGGCGAGTCCTACCTGTGAAGCTTTAAGCTCGTGGAGCCAAGGAATGTAAATCGCCCGAACATCTTCCATAGAAATAGGCATAGAGTTAAGATAGGCTCGACATGTTTTGTTCATAGGATCAGGGTTACAGAGTTGAGAAAGATTCATTACCCACAAGGACGCATAAACATTTTAGCTTTTCATCAGCCCAGATATGGAAGAAATACACCATATTTTTCTCGCCTTCTTGTAAAGATAGAGCATGGCAGTAGGAGTTAGATGTTTTCTGAAGCACCTCCACATATCGCAGTCTTCTTAGGGCAAGTAAAGAGACTGTATTCATCGCCAGTTTGCTAGGCTTTTTGCGTAGCTTACAGCACCTGGTTTTCCCCAGCAGTCACCCATCCGAGTACTGATGAGGCTCAACGTTACTTAGCTTTTCCTACATTATTTCACATTATGTAATTACTTTGTTTGTATTCCATCAGCGAGAAATCAGTTCCACTCAAAAAGCCTCTTCCCAACAACCACCGCCCTGTGGAACCGACTCCCAAGAGGATGTTTCCCCAATCCCTACAATCTTAACCTGTTCAAGTTTAGGGTTAACCGTTATCTTCCCCTCCTCTCCGTATAAACTACTACTTAACGTAACTCTCTACCTTGAATGGCTACCGGGTTTTGTACATGGTCACCCTTACCGTTGTTGTTCTAATTATTAATAATAATAATAATAATAATGACTGTTTAATTTACTATGTTAATCTTGTAAATCATGTCTTCTTTCTATTTTGCCGTCTTCATCTCTTTCTTTTTCTCCTTTATTTCATTTCTTATTATTATTCTCCTCCTCATCATTCTCCTCCCCCTCCTCTTCCTCCTCTTCTTCTTCTTCTTCTTCTTCTTCTTCTTCTTCTTCTTCTTCTTCTTCTTCTCCGCCTCATAGCTCTCTGCATTTCTCTGTCTCTCACTCAACATTTCTTTTTTGGCGCCCTTTTCTCTTTGTTTCTTCTTCTTTCCTCCTCCTCCTTCTTCTTTTTCTTTTCTTCTTTTTCTTCTTCTTTTTCATTTTTCTTCTTCTTTACTTATTCTCCTTCTACACCCATTCTTCTTTTCCTTCGCATATTCTCCTACTACAATTTGTCTTTTTCGTCTTCTTCTTCACCCTTTTTCTTTCACCTATTCTTCTTCTTCTTCTTCTTCTTCTTCTTCTTCTTATTATTATTATTAGAAATTATCTCCACCTTTTTAGCTTCTATTATTTTTTTTATTTTTTCCTTCTTGAACTTGTGCGGATCTATTACGCACGTACATACATACATACAAAAATACAAATCACATACAACGCCAAGCATTCATTGGTTAATTAATCACCACTACGTTATTATAGACAATTTACAAATCGCAGCAATGCGACAATTTTGTAATCGCTCTATTTTTAAGTAGTCAATTTTGTGCATTTTTGGGAGAAGCGGATCACAGAAGCTTTCTTAAGTCTCCCCAAAGCTCGCTCGCTGATTGGTCAATGCCAAACAATCAGATCGTCTGTACGTGAAGAATAATTCTTCCCGCGCAGCGATCTGGAGCCTATAGTCACTTATTTAAGCAAGAATCTTTCTTAGCTAATTAGTGAGAATTCAGCTGTCAAACGAATCCACGACAGTTGAAACCATGCGCCAACCTTCTCACTCACACACAACACTCACATGCTGAACATACCTTGTATATACTCACATAAACTCTTCTTACACGGCAATATCTTTCAAGAACAATCATTACAAGAGACTCTCATGATTATTCTTCCAGTGAATTTTGAACCAAATGATTATTTCTCATTGAACACTAAAATAACAGAAAAGAGAGACAACTCTTGGTTAATTCAACCTTTTCTTACTTAAATGCAGGCTTTCCTTCACATCGTTGTTTGATATTGTACATCTTGTTAAATATATATTTTATGTGTAACAATGTCTTTTGGTTATCCTTTTTTGCCTGAACCTTGTTTCTTAATCTAAAGTTAAACTATTGTGGGGAAATCCACCACACACTCACTTCCACTTACGTATTTCTTCTTTTTTCTTTGTCTCTTTATAATTTCTCTATCCCTACTCCTCCTCCTCCTCCTCCTTCTTCTTCTTCTTCTGCATTCTTTCTTTTTCTTCTTCCTCTTTTTCTTCACCATTCTCCTTCCCCATTTTTTCATCCATTCTTCTTTTTCTACTTACATTTGGCTTCACACATTCTTCCGCTCTCCTCCTCTTCTTCTTCTTCTTCTTCGTCTTCGTCTTCTTCTTCTTCTTCTTCTTCTTCTTCTTCTTCTTCTTTATACATTCCTCCCCATCCTCCACATCTTCTTCTTCTTTTTTTCTTCTTCTTTATACATTCCTCCCCATCATCCACATCTTCTTCTTCTTTTTTTCTTCTTCTTTATACATTCCTCCCCATCCCCCACATCTTCTTCTTCTTCTTCTTCTTCTTCTTCTTCTTCTTCTTCTTCTTCTCTACACTTTCTCGTCTTCTTTTCTTGTATATTCTCCTTCTTCTTTTTTCTATCTTCACCTCTCAATAAAAAATATCCCTTTAGTTTCCTTCCTTTTTCTCTTTTACATTATCTTCTTCTTCTTCTGCTTTTTCTTCTTCTTCTTCTTCTTCTTCTCCACACTTTCTCGTCTTCTTTTATATTCTCCTTCTCTTTTTTCTATCTTCGCCTCTCAATAAAAAAATTCCTTTAGTTTCCTTCCTTTTTCTCTTCTTTTAAATTATCTTCTTCTTCTTCTTCTTCTTCTTTCTACATTCCTCCCCATCCTTCTTCTTCTTTTTCTTTTTCTTCTTCTTTTTCATACTGTTTGCATTTGTCTCGATGTATGTTATGGGTTCCAACTGCAATGGCCGCTTTGGGCATTCGAGACGATGTTTTAGTAATTACATTGTTGACGTCATTTCTGCTTTAAACGCATCCTTGAATAATTACGAGACGCTCCGCTGCTTGGCTACGAAATCTGGACATTTTTTATGAAATATTCTCAAAGTTCTCTTTATATATTTTTGATTGTCGCGTTTTGAATACTTTTTTCTGTTTAATTTCATTTCTGTTATTAATAACAAAATGTTATATTGGCTATTTTCCTGTATTTTCTCTTTCTAAGGAGTAAAACGCGGAAGGTTAACGGAATAAGAATGAGAGAGAGAGAGGGAGACAGAAAGGACAGACTTAGAGAGGGAGAAGCTGATAATTAAACGATAGATAGATAGATAGATAGATAGATAGATAGATAGATAGATACAAAATAACGAGAATAATCCAGAATGGACATACAAAAGGATACATAGATAGATAGATAGATAGATAGATAGATAGATAGATAGATAGATACATACATACATACATACATACATACATAGACTGAAATAACCAGAATAATCAAGAATGAACATACAGAGATACAGTAGCGTCCAAAACTAAGGGACAAAATTTTAAAACCTAATATTTGTTAGAAATAACAACTGTGAAAAGCTGAAATTTTGACAACTGGTAGTCGTTATCATCCATAATAACATACTAAAATTTGAATCATTTGCAAAGGATAGGAAAAGAATTATAACAATTATTTATTGATGAGATCTCGACGCGTCTGGTGCTGCGTTTAAATTTTAAAAACACTCTAAGTCCCATATCGAATAGCTCATTCGAACAATTACGATGAATGTATATATAAAAAAGACACAGAGAGGCAACCTTACGGTGGGAGCTGAGTCGCCAGATCAGAACTAATAACATTGCAGATTCTTCTTTAGATCTTATCAAGGAGCTCAAGGTAAACAGCAGGGGCACCGGACCAATATGTGGCAGCAATATTCTAAGAATGGACAAATGGTAGACTTATAAATATGTAAGATAGATTCTGGAGAAAAAAATTGACCCTCCCGGCATAATGAACTGACTTTCTTCGCAGCTGACCTAGCAATGAGTTCAATATAGTTTTGCACTTCTTAGCGGCAGAGAACCTGAGCCGAGAAGAAAAAGAAATAGAAAATGCGAGAAAAAAAGGACTATCAGTTGTAAGTAGGCAGCATATATATATATATATATATATATATATATATATATATATATATATATATATATATATATATAATATATATATATATATATATATGATATGATATGATGATGGATTCTCCCGTCGATTTCGACCTATGAGGTCCTGACAAATATCCCTGTTTACGGTTCTTTGTGCCTGCACACGCTCAGGTGAAGATGGCATTTGAGTCCAGCTAGAGACCTGCACACAAGGCCACAGTGGATGCAGGCGTGAGGGTTGAGAGAAAGCGTCGCTGGTATATTTGCATTCGCTTTTGTTCTAAGCCTAGTTTCCTTTAATTTGTGAATACCAGCCGTGGAGAAATATTTGATTCGCTGATGACACATACTCTTCCAAGCATCTCCATCATTAGCATTGAGCTCAAAATTTCTGCTATCGATCTGAACAGCTGCAAGGTTAGCTTTCAATTTGTCTTTGTAGCGAAGCCAAGGTCGTCCAACATTTCGGCTACCACCATCAAGCTGACTGTACATGAGCTGCTTTGGTATCCTATTATCGTCCATGCGAACAACATGACCTGCCCAGCGAAGTTGTGATTGGATCAGAAAACTTTCTATTCCACTTATGCCACAAAATGTAAACAAGTCTGCATTAGATACCAGGTCTATAAGAGTAAAACCACAAATAGTACGAAGACATCTCTTGTGGAAGACGTCAAGTTGCTCAATTTGGTTACGATAGGGTGTCCATGACTCTGATGCATACAGTAGTGTGGTAAGTATGACGGCTTTATACACTGCTATCTTTGTTTTCAGGCTTATTCCTCGGTCTTTCCATAATTGGGTACTCAATTTTCCAAACGCACTACTAGCACGAGAGATTCTATTCACTATTTCATTATCGAGTGATGCACTTGAATTCCCCACGCTACCAAGATATGTGAAGTTTTTCACATATTTCAAATTGCTTCAATCGACTCGGATAAGGGTTACTGGAAAATTTTGGGTTGGCTGATTTTGTTTCACACCGTGCACCTGATTTGGTGTAGGTAGGGGCTGATGTATGACTTCGGTTTTCTTTATGCTGATGGTTAGGCCAAAGGCTTTACATGCAGCAGAAAACCGATCAGCAAGAAGTTGAGCTTCCTCGAGGGAGGTTGCAACCAGTGCAGCATCATCTGCAAATAGCAAATCCCTGATGATTGTTCTACGAAGGAGCGTTTTTGCTTTGAAGTGCTGGTGATTGAATATTCCACCACTTGTACGGAACTGAAATTTTACTCCAGTAACAACATCTGAAAATGCGTGTTTCAACATAACAGAGAAGAATAGTGCAAACAGAACTGGAGCCATAACACATCCTTGTTTGGTGCCATTGGTTACATTGAACTGTTCCGAAGAATCCCCATTCGACACGACTGATGCTTTCATACACTCATGAAAAGATATAACTTTTATCATGTTGTCTGGGATGCCAATTTTCTTCAATATCTTCCAAAGAGCTGTACGGTTCACAGTATCAAATGCCTTGGTAAGATCAATAAACACCATGTACAACTCCTGGTTTTTCTCGCGAGCTTTCTCAGATACTTGACGCAAAGAAAATATCATATCAATCGTTCCCCGAAGAGCGCGAAAACCACACTGTGATTCAGGATAGATTTTTTTCATCAACAACATTCTTAAGTAATCTGTTGAGTATAAGTATGGCTAGAATTTTACCAGCAATTGAAAGAAGAGATATGCCGCGATGATTATCACAGACATTTCGAAGATCTTTGTTTTTGTAAAGGTGAAGGATGGAGGCATCCTTGAAGTCTTGGGGAACCTTCCCAGTTATCCAAATGGAAACAAAAAGAGCATGCAACTTTTTAGCCAACTTTTGACCGCCATTCTTAAACACTTCCGGTGGTATAGCATCGTTGCCAGGTGCCTTACGCATGGCTATCTGTTTTATAGCGTCAAATACTTCTCGTAGAGTCGGTAGCTCAGACAATTCTG
>OZ010611.1:54129832-54164832 GCA_963932145.1 Acanthosepion lycidas
TATATAAGAAAGAACAGTAAGATATATAATCCAGTGTTCTTATTGATTTTTTATTGATATTTTTTTTTTTTATTGTCCAAAATTCGCTTGAAGATGAAATGGAACTAATGCTTTTAAATTTAATTACATAATTAAATTTGAAGATTTTAGCTTCCATTTCTGGAACACGGTTATTACTGTATAGCGAAAAACCATATTTTAAATCAGTTAATTTATTATATATATATATATATATATATATATATATATATATATATATATATATATATATAATTTAAATAAAAACAGATCACTTTAAGCTTCCATGTAATAAATTATTTCACCACAGCCCTTTTAAAGGACTGCAGATCATCAGACTTTACTTCCGAAGGTTTTTTTTTTTTTTTTTTGCTTAAACCTTTGGAATTAATGTCTGATGATCCGCAGTCCTTTAAAAGGTCTATCATGAAATAATTTATTACATGGAACCCTAAAGTGGTCTGTTTTTATTTAAATTATTTGCTCTGGATTTACATTGAGCTATCTGGATTTTATCCTCCTTGGGTTTACCCATACGGATTACCTAGTTGTTCAGAAACTATATATATATATATTATCCAGCAAAAATACGAAAATGACAATATGTGAATATGGTCAATTTCAGAGTAGCAAAACCATATGCCAGTCCTCCTCAACGCTAGGCTGTCTATTCCGAGACAGTCAGTTTAGGGGTGAGTAGGACTGGCATATGGTTGTGCTAGTCTGAAATAGACTATATCCACATATGGTAATTTTGTATTTTTGCTACATAATATATATATATGTATATGTGTGTGTGTGTGTGTGCAAAAAATATAGTTTTAAGATATACTGCATTTATGGAATAAAGTGCTCAACATCAGAGATAGAGTGTATGTAAATATAAAAGTGAACACTGAAATCAACACTCAGGGGCGACAAACTGTTTCAATAGTCAGGCCATATATATATATATATATATATATATATATATATATATATATATATATATATATATATATATATGTATGTATGTATGTATGTATGTATATGAAGAAATATAGTTTTAAGGTGTGCTATATTTATGGGAGAAAGTGCTCAATATCAGAGTAAAGGGTATGTAAATATAAAAGTGAACATTGAAGTCACCACTCAGAAGGACAGGGTGTTTCATGCTAGACGCGACCTGACGATTGCGTATAGCATGAAACAGCCTGCCGCCTCTGAGTGATGACTTCAATGTTCACTTTTATACATATATATATATATATATATACATATATATAAATATATATATATATATGTATATGTATATATATATATATAAATATATATATATATATATATATATATATATATATATATACATACATATATATATATATATATATATATATATATATATGTATATATATATATATATATGTAGGTATGCATATTGAGCTTCATCTGTGAATCAGTTTGAATATCTAATATTAATATCAATAATTAATATTGCATGAATACGATAGAGGACATGGTGATATGCAGATAGCATATATATATATATAAATATATATATATATATATATAAATATTTATATGTACCCTATTGTATATCTATGTAAATGCAAATGTATATAATATATTTGGATATGCGTATATGTGATGATATTGGTATTTTATTTGAAACTATAAATGCTTATATTTGTGTTTATATATATATATATATATATATATATATATATATATATATATATATATATATATATATATATATATATATATATATATTCTTTTTCTCCCTCAAGCTATGGACAGACCATGTTCCATACTGGTTCTCCTTGGATGGCAACTGGTCTAGGAGAAGGCCAACTCTAAATTCAGAACCTGTGGAGGGTCATTTGGGGACCTTGTGGCACGTCTCTGTATTCGGCCCTTCAAAAAGTGTGGATGGTCCTGCACGAAACCTTCACCACTATAACCAAATCATATGTGCAGGTGTCTGGCTGTCGGTTCCTATGAACAGATATGCTTGACCCTCATACGTCGAATATGACAGGAGAGTCCACCATTTTTATCTGACACATATATATATATATATATATATATATATATATATATATATATACATAAATTTACATACATGCACGTAAATTGCACGTACGTATAAGTATATTTCTTCCTCAGGTGTTATAAATACAGTGCTCAATCTTATGATACAGCGCTATATATTAGTGAATATACATAGTATCCAACGTCGATAGCGCGCGCCTCGTAATTTCATGCAGTAATCGGCAGGTGCAAATACAATATGACCCTATATATATATATAAACACACACATAAATATATATATATATATATATATATATATATATATATATATATATATATATATATATTTCATTTTATTTTATTTTATTATACCCACGTAAATAAATGTACTGTTATATTACAATACGGTATATACGTATATATACGTATATATCAATATTTAAATTATGCAACAGTTTTCACTCAGTACTTTACAACAGTACCATGATGAAACTCAGATTTGTACAAGTGGTGAGAAAAAAATGTATATTTCTCATTAATATGAATTATAACTCTGTTATTATACATCTCCAGTCAATGTGCGATATTATCTATAAGTATATATATATATATATATATATATATATATATATATATATATATATATATATATACTGCAATAGATAAATAAACACATAGATAGATAGATAGATAGATAGATAGATAGATAGATAGATAGATAGATAAGAACAGACTGAGATAGATAGATAGATAGATAGATAGATAGATAGATAAGAACAGACTGAGATAGATAGATAGATAGATAGATAGATAGATAAGAACAGACTGAGATAGATAGATAGATAGATAGATAGATAGATAGATAGATAGATAGATAGATAGATAGATAATGTTCTGATTGAGATTAGGAAAGAGGAAGGGAGAGAAACATAGTCATGATCAGATCGAAATAGATTGACAAAAAGATAGATTTGATCAGAAAAAGAAAGAAAGAAAGAAAGAAAGAAATTAAAAAAGAAAGAAAGATAGAAAGCGGTAAAAATGCCCACAATTACCACCCCAACCTCCAACCCATCGCACCGACCCACCCAATGTAGGTGAAACGAAGTCCTGATATCATTTTCTATTTGCCTTTTATCATTATTCACCCGCGGTTTCACATTCCAATTTATTGATTCAACAAACTGTAAAATTCACAATTCCTTTCCTTTCGTACGTTCCCGCGTTGCCGTCGCCACGGCAAATCGTTATCAGGAGGAGCGCTTAGATTGTCCGCCATTCTTACTTTCTCTGGACTTAAACGTAACCAATTTTATGTATGTGTAAAAAGTCGGCTTCGATGTGGTGGTACGTGACGATTATCTGATTGGTGTCAATGTATCAGGGCTCGAATCCCTAGAGGACACTGCTTACGTTTACATATCCGCCTTGGGAATGACATGAACTCGCTTCAAATTCAACCCTTATTCCTCGCCAGACGGTCAGTTTAACTGTTTCCATGCAGGAAACATTTTCGTCATTCACTGCTCCAATATTAATGTGTTTAGTAGCATATCAACGCCTTATAGGTCATTCAATGCCCGAATTTAATTTGGGAGGGGTCATTAGCAATTATTTTTACAAAGAAGTATTGTTAGTTTTGGGGGTTTTTGTTTTGTCAGTAATTGTCAGTTTTTTTTGCATCGTCAGTAATTTTTTTACTATAAAAATGTATTGCTGGTATTTTTACAATGAAAATGTATTGCTGGTATTTTTACTATAACAATGTATTGCTGGTATTTTTACTATAAAAATGTATTGCTGGTATTTTTACAATGAAATTGTATTGCTGGTATTTTTACTATAACAATGTATTGCTGGTATTTTTACTATAAAAATGTATTGCTGGTATTTTTACAATGAAATTGTATTGCTGGTATTTTTACTATAAAAATATATTGCTGGTATTTTTACAATGAAAATGTATTGCTGGTATTTTTACTATAAAAATGTATTGCTGGTATTTTTACAATGAAATTGTATTGCTGGTATTTTTACTATAAAAATATATTGCTGGTATTTTTACAATGAAAATGTATTGCTGGTATTTTTACTATAAAAATGTATTCCTGGTATTTTTACAATGAAAATGTATTGCTGGTATTTTTACTATAACAATGTATTGCTGGTATTTTTACTATAAAAATGTATTGCTTGTATTTTTACTATAAAAATGTATTGCTTGTATTTTTACTATAAAAATGTATTGCTGGTATTTTAATATAAAAATGTATTGCTGGTATTTTTAAAATAAAAATTTATTACTGGTATTTTTACAATGAAAATATATAGCTGGTATTTTTACTATAACAATGTATTGCTGGTATTTTTACAATGAAATTGTATTGCTGGTATTTTTACTATAAAAATATATTGCTGGTATTTTTACAATGAAAATGTATTGCTGGTATTTTTACTATAAAAATGTATTCCTGGTATTTTTACAATGAAAATGTATTGCTGGTATTTTTACTATAAAAATGTATTGCTGGTATTTTCATATAAAAATGTATTGCTGGTATTTTACTATAAAAATATATCTTTATAATTTCATAGTGTTTTGATTTTGTTTGGTCGTTCACTATTTGCCCAAAACAGTTTGTTTAGTTGGTTGATTATGTTTGGCAGCATATCAATACCTCTATGGGTTCACTATTTACACTATTGTGACTATTGTCCTTATCTTTGTTGCCATATTTATGACAACGTTTCGGCCGTTGTACACTCCGGCCTTCGTCAGGAGGTTGGAATGTCGAACTGAGCTCTTTAATTCGCTCACTGGTGTTGACTGTTCTAGTTCCACGTGCCATGTTTTAATGGATGTCAGCTATAAGTTATCTCCTGTTAATTCTCCTCTCCAAGTTCTCCACTGCCTTAACCGGATATTGAACTCACACTCTTTGGGCCCTGTCACTGGATCCAACCAACGGCTTTATCCACTGTGCCATGTGTCCTCGAGGATAAGCCTACCCCAGTGAGCGAAATAAAGGGTTCAGTTCGACATTCCAAGCACCTGAAGAAGGCCAGAGCGTACAGCGGCCGAAACGCTGTAATAAATATGGCGACGAAGATGAGAACAATAGTCCGAATAATGCAAATAATGTACATAATACCTCATCTTAGAAATATAGACAGATACTGAAGGGCCGAAACGTTGTGATAAATATGGCGACAAAGATCAGGACAATAGTCCGAATAATTTAAATAGTGTACATAATACCTCATCTCAGAAATATAGACAGATACTGAAGGGCCGAAACGTTGTGATAAATATGGCGACAAAGATGAGGACAATAGTCCGAAAAATGTAAATAGTGTACATAATACCTCATCTCAGAAATAGAGACATATACTGAAGGGCCGAAACGTTGTAATAAATATGGCGACAAAGATGAGGACAATAGTCCGAATAATGTAAATGGTCTACATAATACCTCATCTCAGAAATATAGACAGATACCTCTATGGGGTTTTAATGCCGAAATATACATATTTTTTACGTAATTTTATATTTTCAGATTCGAGGTATATAGTTTACATATCGAAGGAGGGCTTGTAAAATTTGATACTCACAAGACATATTGAGTTCAAGAGAGGTAAGAGAAAAGAGTAGGCCATCGACCTGAAGAGTTTGAGTGTATGGTTGGCGGAAAATGAGACAGGGTCTTGGCAAAAAGACAAATGTTGGTAATGTCTGGAAAGTGATGTGAAGGACAGAAAACATGGATGAAGCTTCCCTTCACTATAAGTCACCCTGCTTTTTATTGTAGACAATGTTATGTTTATTTTTTTTTTTTTAGATATATAGTTTCTAGATCATAAAATGTATTGTTTGTAGTTCTACTATTGTTATGGTAATTTACCTATGCATGCATGGACTCTCCCAGCTATAAACAGGAGCAGGTACTGCCTTTTGGATTCAGGGAAGTTTCCAGCAGTAAGCTCTGACAGTCGGACCGAACATTCTTGCTGTAACACTCTCATTTGTATATTATTGTATTACTGTTTCTGTTAATATATTTGTTTAACTCAAGTCCTCTCTTGTGTCTTTAATTCTGGCTCTAACAAGGCCACAACAACTATAAAAATGTATTTTCGCATTTTTTTTTTAGTGTTCCATTGATTGTCCTTTTGCTATAAAAAATATCTTGTTGCTCATTTATTATAAAAAATGTACTGTTGATTTTTGTTTGTTGGGTTACTGTTTGACTATAGCTTGGACCCTATCAGATGCTACCACCCGTGTCAGGTTTGACTTGTAGACAACAGGAATTAAGAGGTGGTTCGACGCTTCTCAAAACCTCCCGATCAGAGGCCTTGCTGCAGGGTGTAGTTTATCGTCATACCCAGGACGCGATCCAATATTAAGCGTTACTGTCGGTTGAAATTTATATAGGCTTGCGAACTTAGCAATATTATTTTTATTTATGTCTTTTTTATGTTTTGACAAGCATAATATATATATATATATATATATATATATATATATATATATATATATATATATTAATTTCAATTATAAGTGCAATTATAATTTATAAATTCATGAATCATTCATACAAAAAAACAAATATAGAGGTTAATGATTTAAATGGTGAGAATACATCTTCGCAAACAATTTCAATAGGATACACCAACCGCGAACCTGTATATAAATGATATGATCCCTGTTTATAAATTCCAGTTGCATAAGGTCTTTTCAATTTTTACAAGCTTTCGTCTGTTGCTACAGACATCCTCAGGTATGGAAATAGATTTGTTCTTGTTTTTACTTCCCGGTAATAAGAGGACAACGAAAATAGAGATGTAATCCGAAAAAATGCTATGAGAAATGTGTTATTATTTTGGAACGTGCGGTCGCAACGCTGAGTTTGAATTTTAAATTTTAAGGTTGTGAGTTTTTGTACAAATATAGTAATAAGAGAATTCTTTTTTACTGGTAGGTTTTCTGTCAATGTGGCATGAACTATATTGTTCAATAATTACAGAAATGTCACACTTATTATCCGAAAGTTGCACGTTGGATCAGTTATTTTAATTTCAATTATAGGTGCAAATATAATTTATAAATTCATGAATCATTATTATGAATTATTCTTATTAGGAACAGACGAAATTTTATTTAAGTTTCCACATGTCCCCCATCATTAGCAATACAAAGGATAATACGATTTTGCAGTTCACGGAAAACATTTGCCAAGTGATTTACAGTAATGCCTGAAATCACATTAGTTATTTTAGCTATACTTAAAACTAGGTGCATTAAACTTTATAACATTTTTTACAGATTATTTCTATCGCAAATACAAATAAAGTTATATTTTTTAAAGTGCACACGAACTTTATGGACACCCTGTGTTTGTTTGTTTGTTTGTTTGTTGTTGTTCTTCTTCTTCTTCTTTGTGCAACAAATACAAAACAGGAAATTATATCGCCCAATCAGGCACAGAACTCCGTCTTCGGTTTAATAACCATGATAAAACTATCAAAGACAACGACATTAATTTCACTCTAACTGCACATTTCAACCAATCGACCCATGCCATTGATCACGTTAGATGCTTGCTATTAGCGTTTTCATTTAAATGCCAACAAGAACGGCGAAAATCCGATTTAAAATACATTTTTAAAATGAATTCACATTCTTGGTTGAAATAGGAATTTAGATATACTCAGGCAATACAGTCTCTACAAAAAAAAAAGCCATCTACAAACACTTTATAACCTGATCGTGACAAGCAATTAGCCCAAAACTACTTGATTTCATCAGTAATATAAGACATGCGCTAAAAAAAATATTCTCCCCAAAAAGTTCAACTTCATTTATTTCACGTTGTCAAAAGACACAGGCGTATCCGAAAATAACGATTTTCGATATCTTTATACATCATACTTCAGATTGGTCAAAAGGCCGACTGATATACAATGAATATTAATAGTCTTCACTATCTGTCTATATTTCTGAGATGAGTTATTATGTACACTATGTACATTATTCGGACTATTGTCCTCATCTTTGCCGCCATATTTATTACAACGTTTCGGCCTTTCAGTATCTGTCTATATTTCTGAGATGAGTTATTATGTACACTATGTACATTATTCGGACTATTGTCCTCATCTTTGCCGCCATATTTATTACAACGTTTCGGCCTTTCAGTATCTGTCTATATTTCTGAGATGAGGTATTATGTAAACTATTTACATTATTCGGACTATTGTCCTCATCTTTGTTGCCATATTTATTACAACGTTTCGGCCTTTCATTATTTTTCTATATTTCTGAGATGAGGTATTATGTACACTATTTACATTATTCGGACTATTGTCCTCATCGCCATATTTATTAGAACGTTTCGGCCGTTGTACCTTCTGGCCTTCTTCAGGTGGTTGGAATGTCGAACTGAACCATTTGTTTCGCTCACTGAAATAGACTGTTCTAGTTCCACATGCCATGCCTAATGAATGTCAGTAATCAGTTATCTCCTGCTTAATTCCCGCTTCAAATTCTCCACTGGCTTAACTAGATATTGAACTCACACTCTTTGCGTCCTGTCACTGGATCTAACTAACGCCTTTATCCACTGTGCCATTTGTATTTGTGTCCATATCAGCCAAGTCTATAGAAACCGGTCTGTCCTGCTATTTACCCATAGCTGGCGGAGAGAAGAAGAGGATTCATACCTTTCCTTAGGGTATTAGCACGTAAGTGAATGTAATCGATTCGAATGGATTCCTCAATCCACCGTTAGTTAGTTATGTGCCATGCTTGATACACTCTTAGCCGATCATGTATCTTTCGATACATGACTGACGAGGCAAAATTATTTCCTGCAGTAGGTTGCCATTTCTTTCTGCAGCCAAGGCTATAGAACCTGATCTGCCCTGCTATTTACCCATAGCTGGGGAGAAGAAGAGGATTCATACCTTTGCCAAGGGTTTTACTACGTAAGTAAATGCAATCAGCTGAAGAATGCCGGAGCGTACAACGGCCGAAACATTGTGAATATGGCAATGAAGATGAGGATAACAGGCTGAATAATGTAAATAATGTAAGTAATCCTAATACCTCATCTCAGAGATATAGACAGATATATAGAGAGACATAGACATAAAGGCCAGAGCGTACAACGGCTGAAATGTGACTACGACAATGAACATGAGGATAACAGTCCGAATAATGTACATATTGAAAGTAATCATAATACCTCATCTCAGAGATATAGACAGATAGATCCATATTATGTGCATTAATTTGGTTTTGCATACTGTAAATAACATTTTTTTTTCGCATCAATTTTTCGCCTTGTTTTATTTTATTTCCGTCATTTTGAAGGAAGAGAAGGTTTTCCCGATAAAACAGTGTCAATATAGGGAACGATTTTTTGTCTTCCATCCGTATGGCTGATGCTAACCTCGATTAAAGCAACACATTGCGCGTTCTTCGGCTCAAGTTTTCCACTGAAATAAAGTGGAGTCATTATATTGAATTAATTGCTAGGTTTTCTGCTAGGAAAATCGATTAACTGTGTTGTGTCAGATAATTTTTCACGTCAGAATCCATCTTGTTCATTTATAAATCTACCATTCGTCTGTGCATTGGAAACTGCTACCATATCTGGTCTGATGTTCCTGCTCTTATCTCGAGATTCTTAACGAAATTCAAAGATGGGTCTGTAAGTTAATCGATCCTGACCAGGAATCTTGATTCCAGTCAATTTCTCACTGATGTGACGTGGCTTCCCTTTGTCTTTTCTATAAATATTTTCGTGGCAACTACTCTGAGAGCTGCAAGGGATAGAGGGAGGTGGAAAGTCATGATCGCCTACATCCTGAAAGGCTACGGTACATAGAAAGAAAAGAAGTGGAGTGACTATATTGAATCAATTGCTTTGTTTACTGCAAGGAAAATCGGTTCACTGTGCCATGCCAGGAAATCTTTCTCAACAGAATCCATCTTGTACATTTATAAATCTACAATTCGACCGCACATTGGAAACTGCTGCCATATCTGGTCTGGTGCTTCTGCTGTAGTGATTTTCCAAGCGTAGCTTAGATGTGGCACAATGCCGAAAGTATGGGGTACCTAGTGAGGAACGAACTCACTACTCAGTCGTAAATGTTCTAGCGAGACAAGCTAGCTAACCATTACACCGCCATTGCATGCCCTTGCATCAAAATACAAAGAAATATTTGTCATGCAATCGATCCTGTTGGTCCACATCTGCTCCTTTCGTTCTTTTCATGTATTTGCTATGCAACGCTTTGACCTCCCAGTTTTGGGGGGTTTTGGGGTTTTGGGGTTTGGCGGGGGTTGTAATTTCATTTGGCCAAGTTGTTTTGCTTTCTGTTTTACTCGTTTGGCGTAGATGGTATTCACTTCGGTTTTTGTTGGTAAGATTCCAGGTATATTAAGCAATTTGTTATTACTACTACTACTACTACTACTATAATTGCTATTTTTAGTGGGCAAACATATTTGGATTTTCAGTTTTTTTTATTTACTTAAACAGTGAAATTATGAACATTGAGCAGTCCTACTGTGGAAAAATGTCCTTCTCGATAGACATCGGTCATGTGTCTCATTTTACTATGCCGGAAGCGTACCGTTACTAATTTGGTCAAGGGAAACTATCTTGATAAAAACAAAGTTCTTTTGATTCCTGTCCAAAATAGAGTCCTAAGTTCAGAAAGTGCACCATGAAAATTTCTGTAAAACACAACATGAAAAAATAAACAACCTAACAACACACACATTCCTAGTAGAGTTTCTTAATCACAGTATCGATATGTAGCCACCCCTCACGAAGGTTGCATGTGACACAAGGCCGAGTTTAACGTAGGTTTCCCGAGCCCGTAGGCTCGGCCAAAAAATGCCCGTAGAACCCGTATAAACGGAATCGGGTTGGTCAAACTCCCCGAAGGAGATTCTGCCCTTCGGCGGAGCCTCGTCCGGGTTCCTCTCTGCTCAGAGGCAGAGAGTTCGACCGTCAAGCCGAGCTTCTCGGCTTGAATCAACAGTATCGACATCAAGAGCTTTAATCACAGTATCGACATCAAGAATTATATTCCCGCTACTAATAAGCTTTACTCGCTTGAAGGTGACTTTGCATGTTTATCTAGTATAAATTCCATGCATATATTATCACTGAAGCTTCACCATCTTTTCTTGCGTATAATTTCAAGTCACGTCCTAGGTATGACGATAAACTACATCTGCGTCCTGCGTATGACGATAAACTACATCCGCGTCCTGGGTAAGACGATAAACTACGTCCAACAGCAAGGCCTCTGATCAGGAGGTTTTGAGGAATGTGGAACCACCTCTTAATTACTGGTGTTCCACCCGGACCCGGGGTGGTAGCACATGTTAGGGTCCCAGCTATGGAGAAATAATTAACACCCAAACTTGTGTAAAAATAGGTTTTAATACCAGAAATCCTTTGTAATAAAAAAAATTATTACCAACAATAATTTTTGAAGGAAAAATTATCAGTAATACTTTTAAAAAATTCCAGCAATACAAACAGCTATACATTCTTTGGAAAAAATATGACCAGTTATAGATTTCTTCAAGGAAAAATATTCCCAGAAATAGATTTTTGAAGAAAAACATTACCAGGAATAAAAATTTTGTTGGCATTAAATAACCTATTGAGGTTGACATGCTGTAAAACAAAACAAACCAAACCTCATTTCAAGTCATCCATATACAATAGATGATTTATCTTTGTATCATTAAACTTATCCCATATACTGTACTATTTACCGGCTTTCATAAAGGAATTAATAGCAAATAGAAAAGGAGCTGATACAAAATATCTCCATATTATTATTATTATTATTATTATTATTATTATTATTATTATTATTATTATTTCTGTGGTGTAACAATTTCTTTCCTTGTTCCAAACACCCATCTAAAGTCAGAAATGGCGTTATGACATTTTGTACTGAGCATTATTGTAAAGAAACTAAAAATAAAATAAACAAACTAAGATCACATATATTTTACATAGATAAAGCTCTTTGTAAGGTATGAGCTATACCCTTGAGTACAATTTTTTGTGTTTCTTTAAGGTCTGGTCTACCAGGAATGCCTTTAATGAGTTTATCGGGAACTTTTCCAATCAGTCAAAGGACCAACTACAGCTGGAATCATTGATGTCCTCATGTGATACATTATTATTATTATTATTATTATTATTATTATTATTATTATTATTATTATTATATTTCCTTTGATTTCAGGTGTGTACTCATTTCTTTCCGGGTCCCGCCAAAAACCTAAAGTCAAAAATGTTATCATGACATTTTCCACTCATCACATTTTTAAAAACAATCATACATAGTTTACATAGACAAAACCCTTTAAAATGGTGGGCTGTACTTGTGAGTACAACTTTTTGTATTTCTTTAAGGCATGCTTTAACAGCAATGCCTTTAATAAGTGTAACGGGACCTTTTCCAATCAATCCAAGGGCCCCCAACTACAGCTGGTATCACTGATGTCCTCATGTGCGACATTTTTAAGATTATTATTATTATTATTATTATTATTATTATTATTATTATTATTTCCTTTGATTTCTGGTGTGTACTCATTTCTTTCCGGGTGCCGACCACAGATCTAAGGTCAGAAATGGCATGATGACATTTTCCACTGATCAGTTTTGGAATTAAAAATCGACCCTATTTTACATAGACAAAACCCTTCATGAGGTTTGAGCTGTACAATTTTATCTTTAAGGCATTTGCACCCAAGAATTTTTACAGTGAGTTTATCGAAACCTTTTCCAAACAAACCGACGTCACCAAACCACAACTGGAATTATTCATGTCCTCATGTGCCACATCTTTGAGATTTTCACTTCAAGATCCTTGTATTCCAATAGTTTTTTTTTTGTTTTTTTTAAGCCCTTTAAAGATACACTGCAGTCTGCAGGAACCATTATTACCATTATTATTATTATTATCATTATTATTTCCTTTGATTTCTGGCGTTTACACATTTCTTTCCGGGTCCCGCCCAGGGACCTAAGGTTAGAAATGGCATCATGACACTTTCCACTGACAAAAAAAAAAAAAAAATTAGATAGACAAAGCCCTTCGTAAAGTGTGGGCTGTACTTGTGAGAACATTTTTTTTTTTTTGTATTTCTTTGAGGCATGGGCTTCCAGGAATCCCTTCAATTAGTCTGCTGGTATCTTTTCCCACCAATTCGAGGGCCCCAACTACAGGTCCTTATATTTTGATAGCTTTTTGAAGATCTTCAAAGACACATTGCAGTCAGCAGGGACTGCCATATAAATAAGGAGAATTGTTTTTTGTTTTCGGTCGCTAATAACAATGTCTGGGCGATTAGCTTTAATTGTTCTCTCAGTGTGTATTGTGTAGTCCCATAGAATTGTAATAGGTCCTATCTCCGTAACCTGGTCTGGGTGGTGTTCATATCAGTTTCTTTCAGTTTCCTTCCCGTAGAAGTTGCATATTTTTCATTATTATTATTATCATTATTATTATTATTATTATTATTATTATTATTACAAACAGAAATAGAAAAATGTCGGAAACAGCTTCAATGGGGAGATAACTTCGTTTCACTGTAATTAAGTCAGTGAGGTCTCATTTATTGGTATGGCAACGAGGTAGAAGAGTGCAGAATTTAAAATATACGGAATTTTTATGATCGGGGTACTTAAAATACTTTTAAGTCGGCTGCATTTATAAAAGGGGCGGGGATAATAGGCATAGATGGTCAGGGAACGAAATAAAAAGAAAAAGTGGAAAGTTAAAAAAAAAATGAATAAAGAATAAATTGTCCTGAAAGGCATTAAAAATTGTAAGATGAAGAAAAAGTGATTTCATTTTTTTTTTTTTTTTTTTTTAGCAGTGATGACGGTGGGCTGGAAATGAGGTAAAAGTGAAAGGTGACGCTGTTAGTCGGAGGGTCGATCGGTGATGATAGGTATATTCGGAATAGCAGAACGTGGAGGTGGTGACGACGGGTCATGTTATAAGGGGTGACAGTGGGGGGTGGCTTGAAAATGGCCGATGAGAAAAGAGGCAGCTGCAAATCACGTACCGGCCCGCGATAAACTTTTCACTCTAAGTAGACGGCGTTCCGTTTTCATGGATGAAGGGAGCACTTGATGGGAGTTCCACACCTCAGTTCACCGAATCGGTTTTTGGCGGGAAGGGAAAGAATGCCGGGGAGAAATGCAAACGAGAAAAAGAATGAAAGATGAGGGTAGGGGTCTGTCCGACGTTCAGGCATAAACTCTGAAACGGGGAGGGAAAATAAATTGTTTCGCAAACTAAAACGGAATAACATACTTATATATATATATATATATATATATATATATATATATATATATATATATATATATATATGTGTGTGTGTGTGTGTGTGTGTGTGTGTGTGTGTGCGTGCGTCTGATGGATCACAGTGGTAATTAAAACCGAGTAAAAGTATATGCAAGCAAAATTTATATATATATATATATATAAATGTGTGTGTGTGTTTGTGTGTGTGTGTATGTGTTTGTGTAATAGAACTACAGGTGTGTAGCATTCAGTGTAATTCATATATATATATATATTTATATATATATATATATATATGCGTGTGTAGATATACGCATACAGGTATATATATATATATATATATATATATATATGTGTGTGTGTGTGTGTGTGTGTGTGTGTGTGTGTGTGTGTATGTTTATATTGCACAATATGCATGAATAATGTTGGGGTAATTAAACCTGTGTAAAAGTATATACAAACAAAATTTACATACATATATATATATTTATATATATATATATATATATATATGTGTGTGTTTGTATAATAAGTATACAGATTTGTGTTTATATATATATATATATATATACATACACACACACACACACATATATATATATATATATATATATATATGTTTATATTGCACAATGTGCATAAGTAATGTTTTTAATGGATTTATTTATTATTGTAAACGTTATTTTTAGTCGTATTTGAGTTGCTAAGACTGCTATTAACAAAAAACTCAAATACATGTAACAACAATATGTAGCGTATTTGAGTTTATATATATATATATATATATATATATATATATATAGATAGATATATATATATATAGATATATATATATATATAGATATATATAGATAGATAGATATATAGGGGTAATTCGTCCCACACTCTCATACTTACACTCTCTCTAAATTTTATTTTTTATTCCCGGAGTTGTTTTTTCAGTTTTCTTTTTGAATTTGTATGTCTGATGAATTGGATCGTATATACGATTCCAATGGAATAAATTATGACCATGGAATATCAGGGTTTAAGCCTTTTTATTATATCCTGACTCTCTCCTGGACAAATTCTTCTACTTGGATTCTATCCTCTTGGAATTTTTTTTTTTAATACAAATATATATGTATGTGTATGTATGTATGTATATATATTTATATATTTTGCATATGTATGTCAGTTTTTGTTTGATTATATTTGGTGTTGATGTTGGCGGCGGGGATTCTCCTCTGTGTCCGTTTTGGGATGACGCTCATACCCACAGAGATGTAAGCCTTATTTTTGGTACTAACACTTACCTATACATATATAAACAAAACAAGACCAATCGCAAACATGTATCCATATGTTCGATCACGCATACATACGCAATTCAATTGTAATCTTATTTCGATGTTGGGACTGAGTGTAGCCAGGTTTTTTCATGAAGGGCAGTGTTATATATATATATATATATATATATATATATATATATATATATATATATATGTGTGTGTGTGTGTGTGTGTGTGTGTGTGTGTGTGTGCGTGTGTGTGTGTGTGTGTGCGTGTGTGTGAGTGTGAAAGGCACAAAGTCCGACAATTATTTTAGGACATTTTTATGTTTATACATTCTTTTTATCGATACAAATATTTAAGTAAATGCTCTGTTTATAATAAACAGTATTAAACAACATTTACCGGCCTGAATATCCGAGAATTTTTCATAGATAATATTCGTCCTGCGACAGGAATCAAACCTGTAACCTATACGGAACCGGCATATAGTCTGACGTACCTTTAACCGATTTGGCCACAGAGGAGCGTTCGGTTAGCAAGGTCGAATTTACTGTCTTTAAACTACAATAGTGCATGATTCTCTCACGTGCATTCATATCTGCTCATGGCGTATCTAAATGTAAACAAATGACGTCACACATTATGAAATGGACAACGTTCGACAATTATTTAAGACATGTTTATACATTCTTTTTTATAGATACAAATATTTAAGTAAATGCTCTGTTTTATAATCTCCGTGCAGATTGACCACAGATTTTTGATTCCATTTAAATAAAGAGAATTTCCGCGCCTATCGTGAGTATTTTGATTTGCTCACTGATAAGACTTGCCAGTGTGTTCGAGTAGTGTTATAATTTTCGTACGCTTCCTTGGAGTAACGTCCATAGCAGACAATGGCCGTAGAACAACTAATCGACAGTCGAGACAATAGTGTCTGGGCGTGATAAAAATCTGATGTAATCACGGATGAGGCAATATTTTTCAAGGTCAAACAAATCTCAACATACTCCCCGAAAATAGATTCATATTACTGCACAACACTGCAAATGATCTAATCTGAGGAAAAGAATAGAAATCGATTACACTCTGTCACTCCAGCGGGTCTAAAACTGACCCTATGGTGAAAGAAAGGAAACTAAAGCCGTTGTTTCAATTAATTTGCCCAAGGGTGTATATCACGAGGGTTAATTTCGTCTGACAAGAACCCCTGAGTGAGAGGAAAAAAGTATAAGCCGACCTTTTGAAATCATTTATTACTCTTGCATTTAAACTGAATAAGGCTTACGGACATATCACAATGAAACGCAGTTTTCTTGAGATCACCGAAGTTAAACAACGTCGAGCCTGGTCAGTACATAGATGAGTGACCGCTGTTGAATATCAGTTGTTGTAAGTTAGAATGTGCGGGTGGTGTAATGGATAACGAGTCGGAACTGGAAATCGGTGTGCCCACTTCCGGTTCCAGTCGGTTTCGCTATTAGGTCTTGGGAAAAGTAGGAATCCACCTCTTCTCTTTCCCCCGGCTATGGGTTAATTAGTAAGACTTGTATCAGTAAATCATTATTATCTCCAAAGAATTCTTACGAAATATATTTTCTGACTTTAAATAACCTGAAAAAGGTAGATAAAACGTAAAAAAAAAAAAACAGATTAATCAATCAATCATTAAACAGAATACATATAGTATTTTAAATGGCTGAGTAATTTAGATTTGAAATTTAATCATCTTTCCGTCGGCGATGCGATTGGTACCGAAGTAGTAATAAGTAAAAGAGGCATTTTTTTTTTTTTTTTATTAAAATGGAACTTTTTTTTCTTTCCTTTTTTTTTTTAATGGGAGAAATATGACGGTAGACGAACAGACAGACACAAAATAAAGATAATCAAAGGGAACCTCTCCCAAACCCGCGAACCGTTATTTTGCTTTTAATACTTGTATCGTAGACACGTTTGTTCCTGCCGCAGTGTACCTCTTATCATGACGAGTTCGTGCTCTACCAATTCTCCAGTAGCGCAACTTATTTCTTGATGGGCGAAAGTGGTCGATTGTTTCAGTGAAGATGAAAGGCGAAACTAATGAAAAATACTGGCCTCCTCACCACAGACAATTCGACGTTTCATTAACGTTTGGTTGCGTTTTCAAGATAAATAATACATTGCGCATCACAGGGAGAAGATTCACATTGTTGGGTGTGCGTGAGTCGAAGATGTGGGTTAGGGTAGTTGGTAATATCTGCGGTGCACACTTCTACGAGAGGTCACTGTCTTAGCGTGGCTTTTAGGTCGGTGTGGTTAAGGGAAATATGGTGCGGCATCCACGCGCCCCCGACAAAACAATGTTCTTAACACATTTTTCCTTTTTGTTCTTTATTAGCGTCTCATTCTTCTTCTTCTTCCTATTATTATTATTATTATTTTATTATTATTATTATTATTATTATTATTATTATCGTTTCGATTTCTGATAATGCGGCACTACCTACCAAGACTGAGGGATGATTTAAGGCAGGTAGTAATGTCTTATGCCTACATTTCAGGTTTTGTTTTTCTACCTACCATAACATCACTAGCGTTACATGGACAAAGTTCTGCTTAATGTGTGGGCTGTACTTGTCAAGAAAATGTTTTTGTTTATTAGGGGGGCAAAAATATGGACTGCGATGCGCAAGAAAACATTCTTAACCTTTGAATTGGTAGACGAGTAATTAGAAAGTCGTGAAGAAATGAAAAACAAATTAAGTATACAGAGTATTAAAAATACATGAAGGGTTCAAAAATGTAATTATAACATATATATATATATATATATATATATATATATATATATATATATATATATATATATATATATAATTGGAATATGTTTATATATATATATTTATATATATATATATACATAAATATAATGCGAATATATATATATATATAATTGGAATATATATATATATATATATATATATATATATATATAATATATATATATATATATATATATATATATATATATATATATATATATATATATATATATATATATATATATAAATGGAACATATATATATAGTAGCAGATGGCCCGGCGTTGCCCGTGCTTGATTCAAAAATCGTACGATTCATACAGCAATCGCTATCACTTGACTTAAAATATTTTTGCCCTTACTTGCCTTGAAAGGAGTGCCCTTTGCCGTGCTTATGTTGCTATACGCCTTACTTCTTGCCTATCTCACACTGCGAATTTTTTCTAAGCTCTATAGTAAACATTAAATCTGTTACAAAAAAAGACCTAAACAAAATGAACACAAAACGATCAGCTTTAAAAAAGGACTCGTAACTTGAAAAACCGAATGAAAAAAGAATGTTAACAACAAATACTTTTTCACCCCCAACCCAGTTCTGCGGAATCAGAATCAACGTTGAGTTTAAGCAAGCGAATGAGCCAATTGGAGTAAAGTGTCATGCAGATTTAAATTTTTCCTACTCGTGACGAATGCAGCTATCGATGCTAGTATGCTAGCTAACATGCGTGTCAGTCAGTTGTTGGCTCTCACGCTGGCCAATAGAATCTTCCTGCCTATTCGTGGCAGCCAGCTATTGTCTCTCACTATGTCCAGTAGAAAATGGCCGCAACCTACATGAAAACTGTCGTAGAAGCATGAAAGAATCGATTATTTCCACTATCGATGGGAATTGGGAAATGCAAAGTCGGTCTTGGCCTTCCCGCTAACTTGGAGCATATGCATGTAAATTTTTGGTGCAAACCCGTCGAAGATTGCGGCCGTGCATTCGTTACACACACACACACACACACACACATCCTGCCTTTAATAGATAGAGATATAATTAGAATATATATATATATATATATATATATATATCGATATATGTATATACATGTATATAATTGGAATATATGTATATACATATATATAATTGGAATATATATATATATATATATATATATATATATATATATATATATATATATAATGCGAATATATATAAATATATATTCTAACTATATATATATATACCCGTTATACATATATTCCTATTATATATATATATATGTGTGTGTGTGTGTCTGTGTGTGTGTGTATATAAGGAAATATACTCTTAAGACGTGCTATATATAAAGTGCTCAATATCAGAGATACAGTGTGTGTAAATATAAAAATGAACATTGAAGTCAACACTTAGAGGCGACAGGCTGTTTCATGCTAGACGCAATCGTTAAGACACGAGTGTTGTTGTTTTTTTTTTCTCGGCTATTTATATATACGGGTCAGTGGTGCATTGTGTGTAGTCTATTTTGGCGGTTATTTTGCCGGAAGTCGTTTATTTCTTTGTTTATTTATTTATTTGAGTTATTTTGCTTGTTTTTATTTATTTTTTATTTTATTTTTTTTATTTCTTATATATTTATTTATTTTTATTTTTATCGGTGTTTTATTAACGTAGTAAAAATTTGATTATATCGCTTATTTAATAGTTTTGTTTTGGAAAGATAAAGCTATTTATTCATTTTTTGGGTTAATTGCTGCAGTTCATTCTTACTATTATCTTGGCGGAAGCAGTTTTTAATTTGTTTATTACTTCATTTATTTATTTGGTTTGATTATCTTTACTTGTTTTTTCTAACGGTTAATTTATCGGGAGCGCTTTGTTAGAGTGTTTATTTATTTATTTATTTATTTGGATTAATTTAGAGTAATTTATTTTACTTGTTTTTTTATTCATTTATTATACTGTATATTTTATTTATTTTTATTTACTCCTTTCGGTTTTCGATTTTTAAGTAACGTAGTTTTTTTTTATCGTCATATAATAGTTATTATGTTTTTCGTCCGATTTTTGGTTTGATTATTCTAATATTTTGGCCATATTAGTTTGTTAATTCGTTTATTATTTACTTTATTTAGGTTTATTGATTTTGATTTTTGATTTTCATTCTATTTCGTCTATTCTAACTGGTGTGATTTGGTAATTTGTTTGGGTTAATTTATTTTACTTATTTTATTGTCATTTTGTTTTGTTTTTTTCTCTTTTCGATTTTTAAGTAACGTAGTAAAAATTTGTTTTCATATCTGCATTTTGAGATTAGCTCGGATCATTTATTTAATCATTTATTTTGTTCTGGGAAAGTCATGATAGCTATTTTTTCCTCCAAGCAAAGTTTGCAAGTTTTGGATTGGTTGTTTTAGGCTGATGATCTTTTCCTTATTTTCCAAGATATTTTTGGTGTGATGGGCGTTTTGTTTTTAATTTCCCAAATATATTTAGAAAGGATTGTACTGTTCGCGTATTTACTATTTGTGAAAGATGTTTTGTGTGTATAATTTCTTTGTTTCTTTGGTCCTTCAGTTACTCCTATGTATACTTTTTCTTCATTATATGGTGATTTTATCGTGGCTTTGTATATTACGTTGTTTTGTAAGCAATTACCGTTTAAGTGACATTCGTTCTTTATTCTGAAGTTACACGTGGGTTTAATTTGTTCGTGTGGTTTGTTGATAGTTTTCCTGTTGTGCATTTTATTATTTGTGTCAGGTTCTCGGTACAACTATAGCTGATTTTTACTGTGTTTTTGTTGAATATTTTGTGTAGGGTTCTTGATTCCAGGAAGTTTTTGTGTAAGAGTTTGAAGAATATTTTTCCTACGTTTGTTTTTACGTTTTCGCTGTACGGTGGGATGAACCATATCAGATTTCTTTTCCTGTTGGCCTTTTTTTGTGTTCTGTGTTAAGTATGAGAGTGTTAGGCCTACATGACCGAATAGATGCAACTTATTCGGTCATCTAATTAAAGAAATTTTACCCATCAATAACAGAACCCATGATAGATAAGGCTATCAATTTCGCTGAGGAACAAATAATAATAAAGCCAAATGAAATTGACAATATTAAGCACTCCCGTAAATCATAACTATTTCACAATGAAGAAGCATGGTATAATGAAAGATGGGATCTTTGACACTACAATGGGAAGCTTTAACAGTGCGTTTGCGAAACCATGGGTATATACTTACTACACGAACTAAGAAATGACACAGATCTCTATAGGGACGACGGTCTCATAATCTTAAAAAACTGTAACAAACAAAACACAGACAAAACTAGAAAATCAATAATAAAGATTTTCAAAAATAACGGATTCGACATGGATATAAAAACTTACTTAAACGAAGTAGATTTTCTAGATGTTACCTTCAACCTAAGAAAAGGCACATATAAACCATACAGAAAACCCAATGATAAACCACTCTATATACACACATCTTCCAATCACCCGCCTTCTATAATCAAACAGTTACCAAAATCGATTAACCGCAGGTTTTCCGACAATTCCTCCAATGAATCCATATTTAACACATCACATCGTTTTGTTATTACAGTGTTATCAACAATCTGGAAAATACAGGGTGTCCCAAAAATTTGACATCATTTCGCAGATCAATAATTTTGGCAATTCTTGTTAAAATAACCTCAAATTTTCACAGAATGTATAGAAACATATCAAGATTTTATATTTAATGTTTTATTTTTGTTCTGTTTTAGGCTTGAGCCATCGCGTTCCCTCCCAAAGAGAAATCATTTTGTGTCTTGGAATATGCTCTCACACAGACACCCAAGACTGGGCAGCTTGCCTTCAATGCAAAATTTTGAAAAACTTCACCAACTAGCAAACAAATTTGGACTTGGTATGAAAAATTGAAGAGGAAAGTTACTTATGCAGGGCGAAACGATCTGGTAGACCATCATCACCAGCGTATTTAACAAGAGCTTAACTACCGACTTGTTATGTGCCGTGTCACAGACGGTGCACATATTGAACACTTATAAAATCGCTCACATAATTAACTGTTCAATTTCATTGAGCTAGACTTAGTAGCTTCCAAGTTGCTTTTAAAATGATGTCAAATAACATGTGTAATTCGGGATTTAAGCCTAAAATGCTCCGGGATTATGAAGTCAATATTTAAAATATAATAAAATAATATATACTGCTTTTTCGACAGAACTAACACCTAAACTGTCAATCATTTTAAATTGAGCAAGAGTAGAAAATACAAAGCTAATAAATGTGAATTTAGGTAAGCAAAAAAGAAAGTAAAAATAAGACAAACGATAGTCAGGGTTAGTTGGACAAATATAACAAATACTAATACTGAACACTTATGAAATCGGTCCCCTAAAAATACTTATAATGTTCAACACCTAAATCTGCCAGAGAGATGGATCGTGTGTGGTGAAGATGAAGACAGTTTTCTGATGAAATGGCCGCTGCGGTCACCAGACCTTTCCCGGTGTAATTTCTTTTTATGGAGATATGTGAAAGGACTATATAGTCTATACCCTCAACTTCCTGCTAGCATTGATGAGTTCAAGCAGAGAATCGCTTCCGCACCAGATAATATTACCCCAGACATGATCCAGATGTAGATTTTAGGATCCACAATTATTTTCACTCAATAGCATTCAACTAAACTTTCCATATTATACATGGTTTTAATACGTTTCGAGATGTCGGTCTATACTACAGGCATACTCATGGTGTAAATATATGTCAGAAATAAAGGCTTATGTCAAAATAATTGAATTTCAGAATAAAAGTAAAGTTAAAACATAAACAATTTTCGAAATAAATTCTTAATTTTAATGTATAAAAATACTACAGTTACTTTCATTTTATGCTTTTAATCGTTATGGTAATTAAACAAAGTAGTTTGAAAGAAAAAGCACAATGTAAAACAGATGCGAGCATAAAAGATTTCAGAAAAAAGTCTGTATTAAAAATTAACATAGAAAACCATTATTAAAATTAATTCTCTTAAAAAAGGTTTTGTATTGTTTGTAAGAAGAAAGACAAGAAAAGTTCGGATGAATAAATTATTTCTTTAAATAAATTAAACCTTTTTTTTACAGACTGATGAAAGCTGAAAAATGGATCGGCTGAAACACATGGTGTTCTATACTACAGTCCTACTCATAGTGCAACTAAGTACCAGAACTGGGAGCCTGTTTAAAAAAATTAAACCTATTTCTGATAGAGCATGCGTCATCTAGATTTTATGATATTTTACATTATTCTTCTCATTTAAAAGTTGTATTACTATATAAGAACTGTGATATAATGTTTTTTATCTGTTACAAACAGAAAAATATATGAAGCAAAGTTTATCATTAGTGTGTTTCCTTTTATAAATAAAACAATTGATAAAGAAAATTATTAAATTAGTAGTAAATGTGAAATTAATTCTTAAATTAAAGGTATAATGAATTTCACGCAAAAAAAGTTTATTTTTGTAATAAACACAAAGTAATATAGCAAGGAAATGAAATAAATCTTACAATTAATTTAATTGAATAAGCTTATACAAAAATAATCATTGATTTTTTTAAAATCTGTCTACAGCAGCGAACGACAGCAATACCAAGCCGAAACTAAAACGAATCACTCCCAGTGGTACGAGGAGCTTTTGAAATAGGCTTTCTTTTCCCTTAATTAGCTGCACCATGTGTAGGCCTGTAATTTAGCGCATCATACATTTCAACCGATTCGCTCTATAACCCTCATCAGTCTGTTACAAAAGAATCAAAAATCTTATTTCTCTAGGACAGTGTTTCCCAAACGGTGTGGCGTGCCTCAAAGGTGCGACGGAAAAGGATAGCCGGTGAGGCGGAAGAGGATAGCAAGTAAGGCGGAAGAGGATACCAAGTGGAACGGAAGAGGATAGCAGGTGAGGTGGAAGAGGATAGCAGATGAGACGGAAGTGGATAGCAGGTGAGACGGAAGTGGATAGCAGGTGAGGCGGAAGAGGATAGCAGATGAGACGGAAGAGGATAGCAGGTGAGGTGGAAGAGGATAGCAGATGAGACGGAAGTGGATAGCAGGTGAGCCGGAAGAGGATAGCAGGTGAGGCGGAAGATGATAGCAGGTGAGTCGCTAGTGCATAGCAGGAGAGGCGGAAGAGGATAGCAAGTGAGACGGAAGTGGATAGCAGGTGAGGCGGAAGAGGATAGCAGTTGAGGCGGAGTGATTTAGAAACAGTTTCAAAAAATTCATATGCGAAAAATAAATATGATCTCAAAATTTAAAATATTATTATGGATTACTATTAATTGCATGTATGAATCCCTGTATAAAAAGTTATAAATAATTATTGACCAGTTGTATGTGATATTTTTTGCATTATATCAAGTACTAGCAGTACAGCCCGACGTTGCCCGGGAATGTAACAGTAAGAGATAGATCAAGTATCGACAATCATAAAGACTGAAAAATAAAATTGACAAAGATTATTGTTGAAGGTTGACGGACACGCATGTCTTAATTAGTTTTATTTTTTTGTTTTGTTTTTTTTACGAATTGATCAAACCCAAACTCAAACAAAAACATTGTTTTCAATCGTTATGAGTCTACCGATTGAATAGAATTTTATTATAAACAATTGTCTTGTAAATGGAATTTTTAAAGCATTCTGAATGTAAAAATAAAGAAAAGGTGTGCAAGACAATAAGAAACACTACCTGCCAAACAAAAAGTGAAGTTTTGTTGAAATCGGTTAAAAAATATAGGAAATCCGATCCCATATATAAACGAACACACAAACACACACACACACACACACAACCAACCAACCTGGGTTTTATAATAAGTATGACTCGATAACTCGATATTAATAAGTATAACTCGATATGAGTTGTCCCCCTTTCATTAATGCCTCTTAATCGTGATTTCAAATTGATTTCGTGCAAAAACAATTATGCTTTTCCCATTCTTGGCGCTGTCAGAACCACCGCAAGGTAATTTTACGTAGTCCTGTGAAGTTTTGTTGAAATCGGTTGAAAAATGTAGGAAATCCAATCCAATATATAAACGTACAAACACACACACACACACACACACACACACACACACACACACACACACACACATACACGCACACAGACAATCTGCGTTTTGTAATAAGTAAGATTAAGAATATAGTAACTCCGCAAATAATGATAATGTTCTGATTTCGACTCCGCGGTTATCTCCCTTTAAGCGTCTCTCTGTTTTTTTTAATTTTTATATGTACTTTTTATCACATAACATTTGGTGACATGCGAGCAAATTTTAACTTCGAAAATGCGTACACGAGAAAAAATGTTTGGGAAAAACTGCTTCAGGAGAAGGACTACAGATACAGGTGCTCTTTAATATGCCAAGCGGATTTTGATTGGATTAATTTATTAAATCAAGCGTTTATATTTAGATTTGGTGGTCTTCGAAAGTAGTCCGCCCTTTCTTATTGTCACATAAATTACAACATATCCTGAAAGTATATTACTAACATTGAATGGAGAAATTTTGGGGGCTACTAACAGATATTTTCCCACAGAAACACCACCAGAGCTTTGCATTTTAGCTAGCTATGAAAAAAATCCGGCGTAAGTAAACATCATTATCACAGAGACGCTCTATTGTTATTATTATTATTTATTTATTTATTTATTTTTTTGGTGGGAGAGGCAGAGTTCCAAATACATTAACACTGCGTTCCTGAACAATGTTAAGCATTTGGCTTCATCTCCTGGGTCAAAATACGCAAATAACCCTACCACTGGTGAACCGGTGGCTGGGCATTACATCATTTTTCTCTACCACTGTTCAACCGGCGGCTGGACATTACATCATTTTTCCTACCTCTGTTCAACCGATGGCTGGGCATTACATCATTTTTCCTACCTCTGTTCAAGCGATGGCTAGGCATTACGCAATTTTTCTGTACCAATGATCAACCGATGGCTAAGCATTACGCCATTTTTCTCTACCACTGTTCAACCGGTGGCTGGACATTACGTTATTTTTCTTCTTTCACTGTTCAACCAGTGGCTAGGTATTAAATCATTTTTCTCTACCACTTTTCAACCGGTAGCTGGACATTACATCATCTTTTCTACCACTGTTCAACCGGTGGCTGGACAGTACATCATTTTTCTCTACCACTGTTCAACCGGTGGCTAGGCATTAAATCATTTTTCTCTACCACTGTTCAACCGGTGGCTGGACAGTACATCATTTTTCTCTACCACTGTTCAACCGGTGGCTAGGCATTAAATCATTTTTCTCTACCACTGTTCAACCGGTGGCTGGGCATTAAATCATTTTTCTCTACCACTGTTCAACCGATGCCTAGGCATTACGCCATTTTTCTCAGCGACTGTTCAACAATGCCTGGGCATTACGTCATTTTTCTTTACCAACGGTTAAATGGTGGTCAAGGCTCAAATCATTGACGGTTTGACCTGCACATTTA
The DNA here is from genome assembly GCA_963932145.1 of Acanthosepion lycidas. Taxonomy (NCBI): domain Eukaryota; kingdom Metazoa; phylum Mollusca; class Cephalopoda; order Sepiida; family Sepiidae; genus Acanthosepion; species Acanthosepion lycidas. Next base: position 54,156,810 of record OZ010611.1, read on the forward strand.
TATTCTACGTTTCTCTCAATTCTTAAGCGAGGTCCTTTTATTTTTTCTATATTTTGAAATATTTTCTCTTCTGGTCTCTGTCCGTTGCCATAACGATATCCTTTATATTGGTTACTATTTCGTTGCAAGCGGTTAACGTCGTGCATCAAATGGCAACCGATAATGATGTCTTCTGGACAGACTCAGTCTTTCCAATATCAATCGCTATTTATCCTGCCTATCCTCATAATCTTTACCTTCTCCAATATCTCACACTAAATTCATTATTACCATTTCAACTGTAACTCTATACCTTGAGTGGCACTCAAACCTTGGATTGAGTGAAATATTATTTTTTTTTTAAATCCAATTCATCTCTTTAAGACTTTTTCGTTTATTTTGACCGGTTCTAAGTGAAGCGCTTATCATCAAGCTAAACTTATTCTTCCATAGTTTTGTCTCCCAGGAAAGGTCCTGGTGGTATTGTTCTTAATATTATAACAACTTCTGTTTTCTCTGATTTTTATTTGCTATCAGACAAAGACAGATTCCAAATCGAGCTATAAAGCTCGCCTCATTTGGCAGCTGTCTTTTCATGCGAAACCATACGCGGTATGAAAAGGCTTCCAAGAACAATGACCTTCTCTAAAAGACGCCTCTTCGCACTGTACTGGCACCCTTACGGGCTATGCAATTGTGTATCACAATTGCCTCTTGTTGCAATCAAATCCATCACGCCTACACATATCGACGCACAAAGGTCTTCTGACTTAAGTGGATCGTTTGCTTCTAGTGCCGACAATATAAGGTTCGAATTCAGAGTAGAGCTTAAGATCTATTGGTTTGCCCCAGAAAAACAAATTATCACCTTAAATGAGTGGCTAGGCGCTCCCCTTTGAGGAATACAGTAGAACTCCTGACATCCGGATTAAGAAGGCCTTCCGGATATGAAGAATTGGTTACAAAGTCTGGGTATGAGGGGAACATATTTAGATTAAAATAAAAGATATTAAATCAGGTTTAACATTTATTTTCAATGTTTTATAGTAAATAAAATAAGCTAATGGTGAGTGAAATATAATGGAATTGATTTTATGGAAAAAGAAATAAATTATGTAATTCATTAAATTAAGTATGCCACATATGCAAAACAAATAATGTAACGAGGATTTTTTTTAATCGCTGTTGCATGATGATTCTTTCTCTTCTAATGTCATTCTCAACTTTTTCCGCGTTTCGTTTTGCTTTTGTTCTTGAACTTTTTTGAACGAAAGACACTTTTTAACTCAGCGTGCGTTATTGCAATTGTCATAGCTGAATGCTGGCTTTCTTTCCATAAAACTGACAAACTTTTCAATAGCTTTTTCAATTTCAGTCCAGATTTCATCACAATCATGTTTTTTTTTTATTTCCTTGTTCATTATGACAGTGTGAACGCTGGAGAATAGTTTCTTTGTAAGATTTTATATCATACAATCTTAACTTCCCTATGTTGAACTCAGCCATTAGTTATAATGAAGTTTCACCAGCGTCTAGTCTGTTTAAAATTTTCCACTTTTTTTGCTATAACTCCAAAGTTGTTCTTTTCCTCTTACTGCCATCATCTTTTGCACCAGTATATGCCATGAGGGCGAAATAAGCAATTATCCAATGTAAATTTCCTGAAAAACAGAAATTTCAAATCAGTTACATATCAGCCGGATAGTTGAAATATACACATCGAAATCTTTTCCGGATATCCGGAATTCTGGATATAAGGCACGCCGGATATGCGGAATTCTGGATATGAGGGATTCTACTTTACATCCAAATACACACAGCGGTAAGGTAAGTTTCTGAAGTCCTGAGAATAGGCGTTTTCATTGTTGCTGATTTTTAACATAAACGTTCTGAGATTTAATCTATTTATAATTCGGTATATTTATATGTATTTATATTAATCTCATCATACATCGAGTACGTGGCAAAAAATAGATGCACACATAGACATTCGATATTTGTATTTTTACCAAAACAGCTGAGTAGCAGAATTCATTTATTAATGCAGTGTGTTAATACAGGATTACATTATACAAGTCAAAAAATGATGTTGTGTAAACAATGATTAAGCGAAATGATTCTTGAATTTTTAAACTTTCATCGAAGGTAACGTTTTCATCATTTTAAACCATTGGCGATTTTCACTACGGAAGTTCATGCGTGTAAATAACTTTTGTTTTAGAAACCGAAAACGTTCATAATTTTTTTCTCTTTGTAGAAGAAATAGAGTAGGAGACAAAAAATAGACGCACCCATAGAAAGTCGATTTTTGTATTTTTACTAAAACAAATGAGTAATAGAATTTGTTTATTAATACAGGGTGTTAATACAGGATTACATTATACAAGTCAAAAAATGATTTAGTATTTTGTTGTATAAAATTTTGCTTTAATACCCGCCTTAATTCATTGTGGTGTGCTATAGACTAAATACTTTACTAAGACAATGTTCTTCGCCAGATTTCTCTAGCATTTCTTTAATTCGCGAAAAAGATCATCTTCTGTGTTAACTTTCCTATTACTGACACGCTTGTCCATTATTGCCCAAAGATTTTCAATTAGGTTAAGGTCAGGACTCTGACTAGGCCACTGGAAGAGTTGCAATTTACCCACGTCTCACGCTTCCTTTCTAGATAATGTTTAATCCTTATGGCCGTATGCTTAGAATCGTTATCATTACTAAATCCTGTTTTGACTTAATTAATTAATACAGGTGTACATATATACACCTGTATTAATACCGTGCATAAATAAAGGAATTCTATTACTCGTCTTGTTAAAAATACAAAAATCGACATTCTATGAGTGCATCCATTATTCAGCCTCGTACTGTAGCATCTGACAATCTCCACCTCGTTATATATATATATATATATATATATATATATATATATATATATATATATATATATATAAGCAGCATACCTTCATTCAAATATGTTTCATTTAATAATATAGACATATTATGCCTGTTTTATTTTATAATAATCATTTCTAGTTCTGTAATCAGTTTCTTGATGTTAAGGAAGGTACCGTCATTTTTTCATACCCAAGTACTTTCTATCCCCTGCAAGATCATCGTCAGGGTTGAATTACAAAGACAAACTTATTGTAACTGTGATCATTGTGATCGTTATTTGTAAAAACGTGTGAATCCGCTCTGTTATAATTATTTTAAAAGTTAAAATTTATCTGTTGTAGATATGAAACATTCTGCAAAACAAGCGTCCCAATATAAGGGAGCTAACTAGATATTGGTAGACATGCAAAATGGCAGAAATGTTTGCTAAATGCACTTCAACACGTTGCTGCTACACTCGTAATAAATTTTGTTGGGTGTTGGTTGCTTTTGATATAGAGGATTTCGAGAATTTGAAGTTTTTGTTTATTGTTTTTGTGATGTAGTATATTGGTGTTGTCAATAAATATATATATATATATATATATATATATATATATATATATATATATATATATATATTTAAGGAAGCACGGTGGAGTAATGGAGAGCAGAGTTCGAATTTCAGTGGAATACTTTTCTCCTCCCTCCAGTTAAATAGCAGGACAGTTTGGGTTCTATAGCCTTGGATGGCAACTGGTCTAGGAGAAGGAAGACTCTAAATTCAAAACCTGCGAACCTTGATGCACGTAGGGCACCAGGTCTCTGTATTCGGACCTTCAAAAAGTGTTGATTGTCCTGGATGAAACCTTCACCACTATAATCAAATCTCATGTGCTTTTGTTGGGCTGCCGGTTTCCTAGGAACTGATCTGCTTGACCCTTATACGTCGAATTCGACGGGAGAGTCGAGAGTCGAGTATATATATATATATATATATATATATATATATATATATATATATATATATATATATATATTAGAGATAGAGCGTATGTAAATATAAATACAAAAGTGAACATTGAAGTCAACACGCAGAGGCGACAGGCGCAATCGTCAGACGACCTGGCAATTGAGCCTAGCATGAAACAGCCTGTCGCCTATAATGTTGACTTCTATGTTCACTTTTATATATATATATATATATATATATATATATATATATATATATATATATATATATATATATGTATGTATGTATGTATGTATGTATGTATCTATATATATATTACAATGAATAATTCATACAAAAAGTAAATTAGTAAAATGAATGAAATAAAATGGCGAAATCATTTCGCTAACTATATTTAAAGCTGCATTAACCCACTGGTCACTCGATGAATGTTATGATCATTGTTTTGTTTTTTTATTATAAACTGTATTAGGTTTTCCTTAAATATGCAAGTACGTGTGTCCTTGAAGACAGATTGCACAGCGGATAAAGGCGTTAGTTAGATCCAGTAACAGGACCCAAAGAGTCTCAGTTCAATACCTTGTTAAGGCAGTGGAGAACTTGGAGAGGAGAATTAACAGGAGATAACTGATAACTGACATCTATTAAACATAGCACGTGGAACTAGAACAGTCTACCCAGTGAGCGAAATAAAGGGTTCAGTTCGACATTCCAACCAACTGAAGAAGGCCGGAGCGTACAACGGCCGAAAAGATGAGGTCAATAGTCCGAATAATGTAAATGGTATGATAGCTGCCATTTATTTTTTACTATGGTATGATATCTATGTATTTTAGTTTATTCATATCTACCTCAGTTCGTTCTTAGCTGTCTATCAATCTAATATGGTTATGTTGTTCATTCTGACCCTGTCTGTTTATATGTATATATATATATATATATCTTTCACGGTATGCTTATTAATTTCTTTATGGAAATGACCCCAGCGAACGGCAAAGCTGGGAAGTACTTGAAAACTGCTCTAGGTGCTGACCCAAGCCTTGTGAACGAAATTGGGTTGATGAAAATATTCGGGAGATGTCGATGATTGTGCTAGCATCAAGTTACAAGTCATCGTGACCGATGCTCTGAGTGCAGTTTGTCCCAGAAACTGTTGCTAACGTTCGCTCAGAATAGATGAGGTATATATCATGGGTGAACTTTGTGGATGCTGAACAAACACAAAATGTACCCAAGCATGCGTCTTTAACAGGAATTAGCTAGGTGCCATAGCAGACAGGTGTGCTCGAAAAACGAGAAGCCGGCCATACTATCAAGATATGTTCATATCTATCTTTCTGTCTATCGGGAATCTGGAATGCGCGCAACTTTTTTTTTTTAAGAATGACAGGCGAATAACTCAGTCCTTGAATTTGACATTTGAAACACAATCGACTCTTGTACCTCGGAAACAATTATCGAAGGCTGAAAAGAATAAACGAAGCGTAGGAAGAAACAGAAAGTGTATGTGTGTGTCTGTGTGTAAGAGAGAGAGAGAGGGGGTGTAGAAAGACAGGTGGAAAGAGAAAGAGAGTTAGACACTGAATTATACTATCGGCCAAAGGTTTGCTGCCACTCTCTGGAATTCGAGGAATAGCCTGAGAATTGAAAGAAGCATAACTTTTTAAAAACTATTTTATTAACTCACTACCAGTAGAGCCCGGCGTTGCCCAGGGATGTAACAGTAAGAGATAGATCAAGTATCGACCATCATAAAGACTGAAAAATAAAATTGACAAAGATTATTGTTTAAGGTTGACGGACACGCATGTCTTAATTGTTTTGTTTTGTTTTTTTTTTGTTTTTTTTACGAATTGGTCAAACTCAACCTCAAACAAAAACATCACCGATTGAATAGAATTTTATTATAAACAATTGTCTTGTAAATGGAATTTTTAAAGCGTTCTGAATGTAAAAATAAAGAAAAAAGTGTGCAAAACAATAAGAAACACTACCTGCCAAAAAAAAAGTGAAGTTTTGCTGAAATCGGTTGGAAAATGTAGGAAATCCGATCCCATATATGAACGAACACACACAAACAACCTGGGTTTTATAATAAGTATAACTCGATATGAGTTGTCACCTTTTCATTCTCGCGACAGCGATGCCTCTTAATCGTGTTTTCAAATTGATTTAGTGCAAAAACAATTATGTTTTCCAATTTTTAGCGCTGTCAGAACCACCGCAAGGTAATTTTACGTAGTCCTGTGAAGTTTTGTTGAAATCGGTTGAAAAATGTAGGAAATCCGATCCAATATATAAACGTACAGACACACACACAACCTGGGTTTTATAATAAGTATGATTTTAGGCCGGAGAACATTTTCTATTTGCAATGTTTTAGTATATAGTCAGTAATAATAATAAAATCGACTTATTACGACATAAAGTTTCCTTAAATATTTATCTCTTTTCGCCTCATTTACCTTGGTGGCAAAACGTAATCTTCAGGCTGGGAAAATTTAAATATTAGTTGAGACCATCTCTAAAAAAAAAAAAAGATCATGTGCTAGCGTTTTCCACTAGTAGATGCTGTTCATTTTTTAAAATAGTTTCAACATCAGAGCTTAGTACTTAATTAAACCAAAGAAGGTATTATATATATATATATATATATATATATATATATATATATATATATAGAAGGAATAAAATTAACACCTCATTGAAGAATTCGATAATAAATTTATTTCGATAGATAAGTTTTTAATGTCTGCCTCACCAGACCGAAATTGTAACATGCCTGAAATTTGTTCAGAATATTTATTAAAAATTATTTTTAAATAAGATTAATCATATACTACACTAAATCTAGTATATGCAACTGGTAAATCATTAACCTCTATATTTGTTTTTTGCATGAATGATTCATGTAATTATAAGTTGAACTGAACCTATAATTGAAATTAAAATAACTGATCCAACGTGCAACTTTCGGATAACAAGTGTGACATTTCTGTAATTATTGAACAATATAGTTCATGCCACATTGACGGAAAACCTACCAGTAAAAAAGAATTCTCTTATTACTATATTTGTACAAAAACGCACAACCTTAAAATTTAAAATTCAAACTCAGCGTTGCGACCGCACGTTCCAAAATAATAACACATTTCTCATAGCATTTTTTCGGATTACATCTGTATTTTCGTTGTCCTCTTATTACCGAGAAGTAAAAAACAAGAACAAATCTATTTCCATACCTGAGGATGTCTGTAGCAACAGACGAAAGGTTGTAAAAACTAAAAAAGACCTTATGAAACTGGAATTTATAAACAGGAATCATATCATTCATATACAGGTTCGGGGTTAGTGTACCTTATTGAAATTGTTTGCGAAGATGTATTCTCACCATTTAAATCATTAACCTCTATATTTGTTTTTTGTATGAATGATTCATGTAATTATAAATTGAACTGCACCTATAATCGAAATATATATATAAAGTCAATTTTCAGACGCGCAGTGACCGACCCCGATTTCCAGTTTTGATACGTTTTCATTGAGCAGATTTTGCCAAACCAGCAGGCTTTTCATGATAGATTTTTTTTTTTTTTTTTTTTTTTGGTGGGGGGAAGTTGATCTTCGCCGGAAAGGTTACTCTCCTCTTGCCGATTTTTATTGGCTCGCCATCTTGGACTCGTCTGGTGGTGTAAGGATTCCTATTTTACAGACTACAGCTACCGCCTGCCTGAGGATTTATTGTACTGAGCACTCTTTTTTACCTGTGTGCAATCTTAAGCAGACTCTTTTGGGATACGGTTATTCTTATCTCTAATACATACATACATACATACATACATACATACATACATATTAATTTCAATTATAGGTGCAATTTAATTTATAATTACATGAATCATTCATACAAAAAACAAATATAGAGGTCAAAATTAAATCATTAACCTCTATATTTGTTTTTTGTATGAATGATTCATGTAATAACATATATATATATATATATATATATATATATATATATATTAGGGTGACGAATGACGATGCTACCCGAGTAGAATCGTGAATCCCCACATGATGTGACGTTTAAAAAAGTTTTTCCTTTTTTGACGTTGAAAAAAAATGTGCAATCTTGTAATGGATATGCACATGTTGTAATGTAACATTGCATAATAAATAAATAAATATTTAGGGTTC